>PVJH01022948.1:0-35810 GCA_004026705.1 Nesogale talazaci
AAGTTTCTTTTTAATGTCAAGATCTGACTGTGTTGTGAAGTGGGTGGCTAACACATTTGCCCCTGCGAGGGAGGGAGGATTTAGCCTAGTATATTGAGTCAAGGCTTCAATCAAGTGGGTAAGAAAAGCAGCTGAGTTCTCACCTGGGTGTTGTGTGATTTCCTGCAGCTTATCAAAATTTATTGCCTTATGGGAAATAGCCTGCAATCCTGCCAGTAAGCCTTGTATGATGTGGTTTGGCTTCAGAGAGGGGACGGGTATCACAGGCTCAGTCCCCTCGGGGAGGGGACAGGTGTCGGAAGTACAGTCACCTTGGCCTTTGGGAGTGCCTGTGCCGGGAAGTGAGTCAAAAATACTTGTGCAGGTTGGCAAGAGATGCAAATAGAGGGATGGGCGTGGTAAAAAAAGAAAACCTTAAGTACGGGACCTCCGACCACTTGTGAGCTCCCTGGCAGACATGGTAAAAGTGCCACTTTCTGGCCAGTGTGAGCCATTGTCCAATTGGTAATGAGGCTAATCTTATTACAGAAAAAAACCAGGCGATTGAATCAGTCAGGAACCAAGCACAACTCAGAAAGGTTGGCCAATAAACACCCCAAAGGACTGCCCTTAGGGGGATGGGATAAAGGACTTCCCCTGTTGTCTCAAACTTCAGGGGTTACAGGCAGAGGAGGATGTCCCCTGGTCCCCCGTCCACACCCAGAAACAGTCCGGCAACCCTGGGGGCATCCCAATCGGAGTTAGGGATTCACAGGACCGTTCTGAACTGCTCTCACGCAGAAAGGGTCCCTGGTGCAGATCAGTGGCTTGTCTAGCAGACAGGGACCTTGGATTGGAGAGAGAAACACAGTGGAAGCCTAGGAAGGGGAGGGGGCCTGGCTTTATGGCCAATAGTATGGAGGTTGGTGAGAGGCCTTTGATCCGGGTGAGAAGAAAAAGTAGAAATTTTAGAGAAGGCACTACAGAGTCACAAACACAAAACACACAAACAGGTAGAAAAGGCCCAAGGGTAAAGTGACCAGATTTTAAGTGGGACACCATTGACCCAGACGGGGGCGGGGGGAGGGGAGGGATATGATTAAAAATTTGGTCTATATGGATGGAGCAGCAGAATTTTTTATAGAACACAAAAATAGTATTATAATATATTTAATTTTAAAACACCATGGGACTTGTTAAATTGTTAAAATGCGGGATGTCTGGTCACTTTACGAAATGCAATTATGCAACTCAACCTGATAGATACATTCAGAGTTCCGACCCCAACTGGAAAAAAGCATACATCTTTTCAAATGCATAGGTCACATATTCTGCATATGGGCTGTGAAATAGACTAGAGAAACACATTCATAGACACTCCTATGCATGTAAGAAAGAGCTTTATATTCAAGAGTAATTGAATATGGAGAAAACATCCCAGCCCATTCTAGATCAAGTCCATAAGTCCTGCATTAGACATATGTCCAACCTAATCTATAAATGCCTCTTCGAACCCACACAACACATGAAATGATGCTGAATGCAGGAAGATCACAAACCAGTGGGTGGAAAGTCTTGTGGAGACACCTCAGGGCTGGCTGGGGCCTCCATGTAGCTCCTTCAGTTGCAGGGCTCTCGGGTAGCTCCATGTGTCTTCACAACAGAAATGTCTCCTAGGGAGTGAGCATACATTCTGCCTCAGCGAGCTATTCATCTCCTTACCGCCGCCAAGTGAGGTCATCAAGCTGCGACCCGATTGACAGGCTAAACTCCACCCCCTCACTCTTCAGTCTCAAATTGACAACAGATTATCTAACTATCACATGGTCTAATATCGGACTTATCAGGACTGAGCTGAGATATTTTCTTAATATTCAAATACTCTTGTATATAAAGTTCTTTCTTTTACATACATGAGTGTCCATGAATTTGTTCCTATAGTCTGCCCAGACTAACACAGCAGTTACCAGAGGATACTTCATCTCAATAAATGCATATATGAAGAAGGAAGAGAGATTTATGGCTGATATCCTATCACAATACCTTCAGCATTTGAAACAGAGTCAAAAGAATAATCCATCTAATGGCAAAAGAAAATAAATTATAAAAAATAGGGTAGATATACACAAGTGGACAAACCAAAAAAGAAATCAAAAACTCAACTCAGTAAACAGCTGAGTCTTACATCCTGGCCCACAAATCCCTGAGGACAATATTTCCACCCAGAGTAGCCATGACACAAAGAGGACCATAGGGCAGGTCACACGATGAGACATGACGTCCCTCAATGATCCATAGGTGCCACGGGGACAACATTGGAGACGCAGTGTGGGAATTGCACCCAATCTGACCTCACCACACTGTGGTAAAACACTAAGTATGTGCAACAGAACAGCAAGGGGAACAGAGTAATGAAGTCCTCAGGAAATGCCAAAAATAGACTTTGAGACCAGGGTGTGGCACCCTATCAGACTCCATAGGAAAACACTCCTAAAGGTCAACAAACAGACCTTGAACTAATTACAGGCTTTCGGTTTTGTTGTTGTTTTGGGTTGTTGTTTTGTATGTTTGTGCATCATTGGTTTTGTTGTTGCTATTGTTTTCTTTTGTTGCTTTTTATGCTCTATCTTTGGGGGTTTTGGTGCATATTACTATCTCTGTGGGTCTATATAGATAATATAGGTGTAATAAACAGTCTGGAGGAGAAAAACGGACTGGTGGTTCTGGGGGAACATGGGAGAGGCAGAGGCAGGGAAAGGAAGTGGGTACTAACAAACCAAGGGGTAAGGAAACAACAAATGATCCAAAGTTGATGGTGAGGAAGGTGTTAAAGGCCTAGTAGGGCTTGATTAAGGGTAATGTAACCAAGAGGAATTACTGAAACCTAAATGAAGGCTGAACATGATAGTGGAACAAGAGGAAAGTAAAAGGAAATAGAGGAAAGAACTAGAAGGCAAAGGGCATTTATAGAGGTCTAATACAGGCATGTACATATATAAATATACTGATATATGATGAAGGAGAAATAGATCTATGTGCATATATTTATAAGCTTATTATTAAGGTAGTATATGGACATTGGGCCTCTACTCAAGCACTCACTCAATGCAAGAACACTTTGTTCTATTAAACTGGCATTCCATGATGCTCACCTGCCCAACACAATAGATGAAGACAAAGCAGGTGCATAATCAAATGTGGTGAAGAAAGCTGATGGTGCCCAGCTATCAAAAGTAATAGCAGGCTGAGCCCTGGTGGGGTAAGTGGTTGAGTGTGGGACTGCGGCCCGCGGGCTTGGCGGTTCCAATCCAGCGGTGGCTCTCAGGAGCATCACTGGGTAGCACCCACGACCACCAGAGGCAATGATGCCCACAAAAAAAAAAAGGTAATAGCATTGGGGTCTTAAAGCCATGACAATAAATAAGCAACCATCTATATTAGAAGCAACACAGCTCACATCGAAGAAGCACACCAGCCTGTGTGATCACAAGGTATCCATAGCATCAGGCATCGGGTATCAAAGAACAAAAAATCATATTATTGTGAATGAGGGGGGATGTGGAGCCGAGACTCAAAGCCCATCTGTAGGAAACTGGATATCCCCTTACAGAAGCTTCTCAGGGAGGAGACAAGCCACTCAAGGTCCAGTACAGCACCGATGAAACATACAACTTTCCTCTACTTCTTTACTGCTTCCTCTTCCCCATGATCCCAATTCTTTCTTACAAATCTGGCTAGACCAGATGATGTACACTGGTACAGATAAGAACTGAAACACAGGGAATCCAGGGTAGATAAACCCCTCTGGACAAATAATGAGAATTGTGATACCAGGAGGGCAAGGGGCTGGTGGGGTACAAACGGGGAACCAATCACAATTACCTACATATAACCCTCTCCCTGGGAGACAGACAACAGAAAAGTGGGTGAAGGGAGACATTCAACAGTGTAAAACATGATAAAATAATAATAATTTATAAATTGTAAAGGGTTTGTGAGGGAGAGGGCAGGCGAGGGGAAGATAATGAGGAGCTGATACCAAGGGTTCAAGTAAAAAGAAAATGTTTTGAGCATGATGATGGCTACAAAAGTACTTGACACAATGGCTGGATGGATGGATTGTGTTAAGAGTTATATGATACCCCAATAAATTTTTTTAATTTTAAAGTTGGTCCTTTTATTATTATTAAAAGATCATTTTTAAAAGCTGATTCTGGGGACCTGGGGCGCCGCTTCACTGTGGAGTCCCGGTTTGGGTGCTGTGAGTGGGGGTTTCCGCTCTGCCCATAGCTTGGGTGACGGCGTGGGGGGCCCCGGCCGCCCCGCCTGAGTCGGGTGAGGTCGGACTGAGAGCCCCGGCATGTCGGAGCCCTGCCGTAGCACCTCTGAGTTGCCCCTCCTCCCAATTCCCGGCAAAGCCGCCCCCTCAGCTAACTTTTGTGTTAGTGGCGGACCCCCATCAGTCGTTCTCTTCGCCCAATTCTTATTTTTGCTTTGGAGCTGGGAGGCCAGAGTGAATCGCCGACTCGCTCTGAGGTTTGGGATTTCACGTTCTGAATGTTAGTGACTGAAAATGCCTGTCGACGATGAAGCCTCTGAAGATGACTCCGATTCCGTTACCCCAAATTCTGAAAGCACCTTTGTCTCCAAATGAAAACGTCTAACTCCTTCTGCAGACTATGGAAGATTCTGACTCGGTGAAAGCCCTGCAAAAGACCTCTCCATCTTCTGTAGACTCTGTCACAAATCCTCCCCATCTCCTTGGATTGACCCCAAATACTACTCGGTAAAAACTGTGCTAGAGAGATATTCTTTATGTAATAGCAAAATATAAGAACTGTATTTATATGGCCTATCCATTCTTCCAAATAGTGCCGTAGTTAATTAATTGGTATTAAAAAGAAAGTGATGTCAGTGAAAAAAAAACAAAACTGATTCTTTGTAAGGATCAACAGAATTGACAAATCCCTAGCAAAACTAACAAGAGATGGGAAAAACATGTCAATATCCAGGATGAGAGATGAAATGGGAAATTACAATGGACCCTAAGAAAATTAAAAGAACAATTACACGGTACTATGAAATACTGTACCCAAATGAATTCAACAACTTGTAAGACATGGACAAATACCTGGAAAAAAAAAACCCTTCCCTTGTTATCTTATATGGGCATCAAGAACCCATAGCAAAAGAATAAATAGATATAGTTAGTAAGAAACTACCAACTAAAAATAGCCTTGGTCCAGATGGCTTCACAGGAAAATTTTACCAAGCACTTAGGGAAGAGCTGAGAAGATAGAAAAGGAGGATAAATTCCCTAACACATTCTGTGAAGCTAATATAACCCTAATACCAGAGCCACAAGTATAGAGAATTAGACTGATAGCTCTAAATAATATAGATGTGAAAATTCTCAGCAAAATTTTGCCCAATAGAACACAGAAATATATATATAAAAAAAAACATCATGACCAAGGTTTTCAGGGGTGGTTCAGCATCCAAAATCCCATCAACATTATTCATCAAATTAACAAGGAAAAGGACAAGAACCACATAATGAAATCATTAGACACAGAAACAGCATTTGGCAATATTCAACGCCCATTCCTAATTAAGACACTCAAGAAGAGAGGATTAGCTGGAAATCACCTTAATAGAATAAAAGCTGTATATGAAAAACCAACAACCAGCATTACAATTAATGGAGAAAAAAACAAAAACTTTCCTATTGAATAAGCAGACCCAATAAAGATGATCCTTGTCCCCACTTCTATTCAAAACCATCTTGGAGGTCCTAGCTAATAATATAAGGCAACAGAAGGATATCAAAAGTATTCGTTTGGGGAAAGAAGACAGGAAATTATCACTATTTGCACATGACATGGTTTTATCTATTGAGAACCCCCCAAATTCCACAATAGGATTGTTGGAAATGATAGAGGAATAGGGTCGAGTGACAAGATCTAAGTTCAACAATCAGAAGTCAATTGAATTATTATATACCACTGATGGGGTTACCCCAAAAAAGGTCACAACAGTAGTACGTTTTACATTAGCTGAGCATATATTGAAATATCTAGGGATCTATCTACCAAAAAAACCCAAAGAGCTATACAAGGAAAACTAGAGAACATAATTACAAGAAACCAAAAGGGATTTCCAGAAACAGAAGACTATCCCATACGCGCAGGGCAGAAGAATCCATATTGTAGAGATGTCAATTTCTTCTCAAGGTACTACATAAATTCAATGTACTCCTGATATAAATTTCAACATCATTTTCCAAAGAAATGGAAAAATGACTACTAACTCCATATGGAAAGGGAAGAAGCCCAGGATTAACAAAGTTATCCTCAAGAAGAACTATGGGGGCGGGCTTGCATTACCTGAGTTCAAAGCTTACTATATATCCACACTTGTCAAAGCAGCATGGTACTGGTACAATGATAGATACTTGGAACAATGGATAAGAAGAGAAAAATCAAGAAATAAAAATAGCAGCATATAGACAACTGATCTTTGACAAAGGCCCAATAAATATCAAATGGGAAACAGATACCTTTTACAACAAATGGTGCTGGGAAAACTGGATGTTAGTGTACAGAAGAATGACTCAAGAACCTTACCTCAGTCCATGTACAAGAACACATTCAAAGTGGTCACAGACCCCTAAGGTAAAACCCAAACTCTTAGGATCATCAATGAGAGGATTGGGACAAAGCTGAACCTTAGTGCAAGGAATACATGGGATATCAGACATTCGGAAGGATACACACCCAGAGTAAGATAAAATAGATGGGTCAGGCGTTCTAAAGATAAGACACTTGTGCACATTGAAAGACTTCATCGAGAGAGCCCACAGAGTGGGAAAAGACATTTGGTAATAACACACATGAGACAAAGAGCTTATTACTAAAATCTACAGAATCCTTCAGCTCACAACAAGAAAAAATGAATAGCCCATTCTGGTGGGGAACAGGTGATTCATAAAGGAGGAAGCCCGAATGACCACTAAACAGGTGAGAAAATGTTTCCGATCATTGGCCATCTGGAAAAAAACAACTATGAGATACCACCTCACACCCACAAAGATAACTCAATTCAAAAACACAGAAAGCAGTAAATATTGGAAGGGGTGCGGTGAGATAGCACTCTCATTCACTGCTGGTGGGCCTGTAAACATGTACAGCCTCTGTGGAAAGAGGCTTGGTGATAACCAAAACAGATGGATATCAAATGACCAAACAGCCCACCAATCCCACTACGGGCATATAAGAAGATAGAAGAAACAGATCACGACCAGTCCTCTGCTGCCCAATGTTCATCACTGTGCAGTTCACAATGGCAAAAAAAAGTGGAAGCAGCCTAAATTTCAATCAATGGATGAACAGAATGAAAAATCCTGATATAGTCACACAATAAAATACTACAGATCCCGAAAAAAATAGTAGTGAAAAGATGAAACTCCTCATTTCATGGAAAGAGTTGGAGGTTATTATGCTGTGTGAATTTTGCCAAGCACAAATACAACAAGAGTCCATTGGGGTAAGTTCCAACAGCAGAACAGGCATACAGGAAGACACACGGGACACACAGTTCCCAGACTGAGGACCAGATATTCTGGCCAGAGCCAGTTCAGGCACAAAGGTTTATACATCGTCAACAACAGATGCGGATAGCCCCTGTGATGAAAGACATCTTCTTCCCCAGCCTCTCAGATACCTTTAAGGCCTACAGAAAGTTGGGGGAAGAAAAGTGAAGGCAATGGGGGGAGGGGGTCAGGGGCACTCATCTACCCAAGGGGAAGGTGGTGTCTCCACAGGCAGGGAAGAACAGGAGTGGACCTCATGCCAGTGACTATCCCCAAGGTCAATGTTTCATTCCCAGAGATGACTGCAGGCTGGCCTCAGCGTGAGGTGAGAGGGCCTCTCCCCAAAGGACAGTGCTGCAGAGGACGGCCCTGAAGATAGACTCTGGGGAGAGTGACCAGTCTCACCCACCCGTTAGGGGGCAGACGAGGAATGGAGTGCAACAGACCAGGGATGGGAGTGCAGCCACGAAGTCCCTGAGGAATCCCGATTGTAGACTTTCTGACTCGGCACCCCATCTCAACTGGCTGGGGGTTATTTACAAGGGGTCTGAGGTGTAAAGGGGAAGGGAGGCTGGTGAGGTGGACAGCGGGACTGCACCATCCTGGACTGAGGAAATAGCGGCGTGGACCTATGGGAAACTCGCCTTCTGGACACAAACACAGTTCTGCGTCATGATCCCTGTTAGTCTGGGGGCTAGCTGCATACTGCTGTTTCTGTTTTATCTTTTTATCATTATTTTGTTCTCTGATGTTGATCTCTACAAGAAATGCAGGATGGGCAGTCTTGCAGAGGCAGCATGGTTCCTGGGGGTTTGGGGAGGGGAGGAGGATGGGGCGGTCAGCCGGGAGCCAACAATGACAGGTACAGGGAAATAGTAAGTGTTCTAAAAAGGACCTCGAGAAGGCCACCAGGAGGATGTAGCTTTTCTGGGAGTGTTTGATCAATCAAATCGTATCTGAGAGATGAACAATATATGTGTATGTGCATATATGTAAATATATCTATGAATATGTGTATTTGTTTATGAGTGTGTGTGTGAAACAAGGAAGCAGATAAACTTTGGGCCTCTGCTTAAATCCTACTTCTGTACAAGACTGGTTTGTTCTAATAATGTGGCACTGTGTGATACCCACCTCCACGATATCATCACTGAAGATAAAAATGGGTGCCATATGCAAATGGGCACCTGAAGAAAGCTGAAGGTGCTCAGCTATCAAAAGCTAAAGTGTCTGGGGTCTTAAAGACTAGGCGTTAAACAAGCAGCCATCTAGCAAGAAAGCAGAAAAACCCACATAGAAGAAGCACACTAACCTATGTGATCATGGGGTGTCAATCAGAAGAGGTATCAGAAGTTCAAAAGCACACCTCCAAATTCATATGAAGGGAACTGGATGTTGTGGAGATGCAAAGTCCACCAGAAAGACAATTAGACAGGTCTTTTTGGAAGGACCTCACAGAGCAAAGAGTAAATCCAGGGTGTGGCATGGCACAGATGAACCACTTAATTATCCTCTAGCTCTTTAAGAATTCCTCCCCCGGGACTGATCCTTGGTGACATAGTGGCTGAGTGTGGAACTGTGACCCACAGGGTTGGTGGTTCAAATCCAGCAGCAGCTCTCCAGAGCAAGGCTGGGCCTCCCACTCCCACCAGGGCAGTGATGCCCACAAAAGCAAAAAAGAAACCCTCCCCTTACTATTGTGGTCCGTGTGTGTCATACCCCATTGGTCATGTTAGATTTGCATATGTTCATTTGTACACTTAAGATCTCTCAGTACATGGTCGTCAAGGTAGATGACACCTCAAAGACACTGACAGAAGTAAGGGTTCCCAGAGGGTACAGGAAGTTGTGGGGGTGGCTGGGGGCTGACGGGAGTTGATAGCATTGATAATTGCATAGCCCCACCTGATGGAACTGAAGAACAGAATTGTATCGGAAGGGAAGGGATATATTGGAATGGGTAAGATATGTCATCAAAAATATTATTTTTGAGGACTGAGCCCCGGTGGCGTAAGTGGTTGAGTGCGGGACTGCAGCCCGCGGGTTTGGCGGTTCAAATCCAGCGGCGGCTCTCAGGAGTGGCACTGGGTAGCGCCCACGACCACCAGAGGCAGCGATGCCCCCAATATATACATATATATACGTATACATATATATTATTTTTGAAAAAGCAGGCTGAGCCCCGGTGGCGTAGTGGTTGTGCGCAGGACTGCGGCCCACTCGGACGGAGGTTCAATTCCAGCAGTGGGGCTGGGCCTCCTACTCCCACCACCGGAGAGCAGTGATGCCCCCCCAAAAAAAAAAGAAAAAGAAAAAGAAAAGAAGCAGGAATGGAAACAGAAAACACATGAAGGAAGTGGAATGAGTGATGGTACACTACAGGGACTGAAATGGAAAAGTTGAAAGAAAACTATTAATTGGTGAATGCGGAAGTGATGATTTGCTTTGGTGCTGGTGCTCTACAAACTTTTGCCAAATTCCCAACAAAGAGTTAAATAAATAAATAGTTAAATGCTATAAAATAAAAGATCCCTTTGAGGAAAAACCTCTAACTATATTTGGGTTTATTGTGCTAACTAGGCCAATGGGCACATGTTGGTGGAGTTTGGTCAGGTCACAGCTTGATTGGAGGGTGACCGAAATAAATAAGACAGCCGGCTTTGCATCTCCGTCCTACTTCCTGGTGATCAGACCAGCATGCCGCTGCTTTAGCTAGTTCACTGCCTCAACCTGTGTGCTACTCTACCTGTGGGCCAAGCCAACCCATGGATTACGTGCTGAGCCCTGCTTCACCACGTGGCTGATGCTGACGTTGCTTGAACTTGAGACTGGTGGATCCTGTCACCATGCTTGAGTTCCAGATCCCATGAGTCTACTTCCCTAAAATCCTGAGCCACTGACTGTTGATGACCCACCCTGCTATCTGTTGCCTGCTAGAAGACTCTGCCCCCCTGCCTTTGGCTGCTTCGTTGACTTTTGACCCTACAGACCACCAGGAGTTGAAGGACTTCCAGTATATTAACTAGTCCTCAAAAGTGAGGTACATTGAGCCCTCTGCACTGCTATGTGGCCTAATTAGCTGTCATAGTCTTTCCCACTGTATAAATAAATCCATAAACATAGATGTATATATTATATATAATATCTATTTTATATGTGTATATATACCATATATACTCAAGTATAAGCCAACCTGAATATCAGCCAAGGCACCTAATTTTACCCCAAAAACTGCATGAAAAATGTGCTGGGCAGCAGCCTGTGTGATCACGAGGTGTCTAAGGCGTCAGGTATCAGGCATCACAGAACAAAAAAATCATGTCACTGTGAATGAGGGGAAGTGGGCAGTGGGGATCTAAAGGTGATCTGCAGGCCTCTGGCCATCCCTTATACAGAAGGGTCATGGGGAGCAGATGAGCCAGTCAAGGTGCAGGGCAGCAATGATGAAACATACAATTTTCCTCTAGTTCTTTAATGCTCCTCCCCACCCTTATCACAATCCCAATTCTACCTTACAAATCTGGCTAGACCCGAGCATGTACCCTGGTGCAGATGGGACGTGGAAACATAGGACAGATGATCCCTTCAGAATCAGTGGTGTGAGGGGCAATAGTGGGAGGGTGGAGGGAATGTGAGGTAGAAGGGGGAACTGATGACAAGGACCTACCTAGAACCCCTTCCCTGAGGGACAGACAACAGAAAAGTAGGCGAAGGGAGACATCATAGAGTGTGAGACGTGACAAAAGAATAATCATTTATAAGTTATCAAGGGTTCATGAGGGAGGAGGAGTGGGGAGGGAGGAGAAAAAATGAGGAACTGACCAAGGGCTCAAGTAGAAAGCAAATGTTTTGATGTCAGAAATGTACAATTGTGCTTGACACAATGAATATATGTATGGATCATGATAAAAGTTGTATGAGGCCCAACAAAATGATTTTTTTAATGTGCTGTAAATCTAGGCTTATACATGAGTGTATGCAATATGTTCTAGGTGTGTGTATATATACACATATACATATATATAGTATATATATATACACCGTACTTTTAAGACCAGAAAGTGTATTGCCCCCCCGCAAAGTGGGAGGAAAATGAGGGTGCATTTCTGTTCCAAAGATGGTGTACTCCAGAACATTTTAGTATACTGGTACTGCTTGGTTCCGAATATTTTTTTCTTGTTTTCCTGCTCTTAAAACAGGATGTGTGTTATGGTCAAGCGTATCTTCTGGTCTGTGAAATATGGTAAGCATAAAATATGTCCTGCCTTGGGTCTCTCTGCCGAACACAGCAACTCTGACCATCATTTGTTCACATATTCATGATTGATTTTTTTAATTTATTCATGCGCTTGATTGCCCATTCATGCATTCACCCCGTAAACATGACTGGGTCATCATGGGATGGAGACTGTGAGGAGGCAGCTCTAGCCCTGAGATGTTTTCCCCAACTTTTCCACACCAATTAAAATTGCTACACAAACTATATAATTGGATCTTTGGGACATCATCCCTGAAGCACCCCAAACTTTTTCATCTGAGGGCATGTATTCTCCCCTCTAAATTGCCTTGGGGGTTGCACAGTCCCTTGGTGCACAGAGAGCTTTGAAATGTGCCTCTTCACTTTGGCAAATGACTTAAGGGAGGGTGTCAGTCTGGGTGGAGCTGGGAGGTGCCCAGCTCAGGGGGGGGGGGGTCTCTGCTACTCACAGTAAATTATGGGATGCTTTGTGCATCCTTGAGCCCCCAGGATGGCTGAGATCAAGCAAATTGGATACACTGTAGGGTGTAAACACTTTGTATAATCCTAATAGATTATAGTGGCTACAATGACTTTTCTCAGATTCTTTAAAACACTGCATGAACTCTAGGGAGGTCTAGGCATGCTTTCCCAGTTTGGAGAGCTGGGTCAGTGAACAGGCGGCGTCCTGCTCCATGAGATTTCCTTTGTAGAGGAGGCTGCACCGGTCCTCATTACCTCCAGCCAGTGAAGGAAGTGTCTGGTCTCAAACCTGGTCTGAAACACCCTCCCTACAGCCATGAGTCCAGAGGAGCCTGAAGGTGAGCAGGAAGTGGGGTGTGGGGGCGGAGGGGGAAAACTGGGCTGAGAGTCAGGAGACAAGGGACTTTCTGGGGCTTGTGCTCCCTCTGTAACTGAATTTCTGCCCCTCAGATCTCAGTTTCTGCAGCTATAATGAGAGGTGGTTGAAGCCTCGCCAGTCTATGTACACGGACCCTGTGTTGGCAGGCGACTGCGCACCCTCAGATTACCACAGCATCAAGAGCCAAAGAAAGAGGGAGGGAGACCCTGGGTGTGGTCAAGTTTGAGGTTAAGCTTGGTGGGGGGCAGGGGGAGGCAAACTTAGGAGTTAAGACCAAGGGCTGAAACAGACAGCAAATGTTTTGAGAATGGATTGGGATAAGAGTTGTACGAGCCCATCCAAAAGTGAGTATTTTTTTAAAAGGATGGTGTGTACAAAACCCATGCTTGTCACAATGTGTTTCTCAATAAAGAGAAACAAACAAAAATAAAACTTAGGCATGATGACCAGAGAAACAGGCAGAAGGGAGAGGGTACCCCTTTCAGACTGCCAACACGAGGGCACGGGGAGGGGGTGAGCACGAGCACCACCCTAGGGGTGCAATCACTAAATCAGAGGACAGGGTGCAGATGGCCAGTCAGAAAATAGGAAGAAGCCTCCTGGCAGGGTTCCCCCCTGGAGAGATGGCTTTTGGGTGTGTTTTTAGGTAGGCTCTGACCAGGAGATAGGAGAAAGCAGGAAGGCTATTTGGGCTGTCTGGGCACAACTTCCTGGTTCTCCAGCATTCCACAGCCCCCCACCACTCCTCAGACCCCATCCCTGCTGAGGAAGGAAGGAAGGCAAGCTCCAGGCTGGGAAGCAAAGCTGCTCCTGGGACCTTGTCCCTGCTTAGAGGCTCCTCCTGCTGCTGCTTCTCGGACTGGGCAGTGTGCTCCCTGCTCTAGGGCTGGACCTTCCCCAGGGGCACCTCTGAGGTCCCCCCTGGTGGTGGTCTCCTGGGGTCATGGGTGGGATGCAATAGCCTGTGGACTTTGCTCATCTGTCCTCCTAGTACCTAGCAATGCGATCACTCTGAATCTGAAATAAATAAACAAGTGAGTAATGCGAGGAGGAAATTGACTCAGAGAAGTCAGACCCTCAGCCCAGGCCCACAATCTCCTCACTACATGATCTGGTACCATGACTACGCCAGGGACCCCTGAACGCCAAAGAGAGCTTGAAACCTGCCCTGTGGTGGCTAAGAGGATGGTGGGGAGGATGTGAGAGAAAGATGTTCATGTAGTTTAGCTAACATTTGGGGACAGGGAAGAAGCAAACATCTGCCCTGAACCTAGTGCACATATCCCACTGCTGGCAGGAGTACATTATATCAGCCCTTGTGAACACTGTTTCCCCACCGGCAGAGGGGGAGACTCAACCAGTTGACCTCTTAGAGTACTTTCCATGCTGAAACCCCAGGAGCTCTGGAAACCCCACAGTGCTGGCTCCCTGCAGAGGAAATAGGAGGATGGGCAGAGGACAGAAGGTTCTGTGTACCCATGGTGACTCAGAAGGCTGGTCCTGGGGAGGACAGATGACAAGCCCAATGATGGCTCAGAGTCCAGAGCAGTGATTTGTGCATGAGATCAGAGTTGTCCTAAGGACACAGGTGAGATTTCTGGGATCTGAGGGACAAACAAGGGTATTCCTAACAATGGGAAGAGTGCAAGCAGAGGCTCAGGCTTCCTTGAAGTCAGCAAGGCCCTCGGCACTCCAGGGACCTCCAGACACTGAGGACCACTGAGCTACACCAGCAGTGTTAGGACCACCACTGAGGGAGAAAGTCAGAGAGAGTGGGGGAGCACAGAAGCTACACTTCAGACACTCCCCCGATGATGCTACAGCAGATACGATGTGGGCATCTTGATTCCAAGCCATTACTTGGCACACTGCTCTGAGGGGTGGGGGGGGCCACTGGTGCTCTGTGAAAGCAGCACTCCTGGTCAAGTCCACTCAGAGATCTCGCATGCTCCACGCTGCTCTGGCAGAGTCCCGGCAGAGGAAAGGCTCGGGCACGCTGGCAGTGGAGGGCTGGAGTTCTTTGATTGAATTCAGTATTTCCTGCCATTGAGTTTTCACATTGCCTGTGACACTTCTCCTTCACTCTCCCTTAGGAAAACACCGGTTGAAATTAATCTTCCCTATTTTTCAGATGAATAAACTGAAGCCCAGGGAAAAGAGAGAACTCGTCTAAAGTCACAGAGCTGGCAAAGAGGCTGGCAGTCCGCCTCCTCCCAGGACGGGCTCCGGGGTGACTCCACACCTTCATTGCCTCCTCCCGGCCTGTGTCCCTCCAAACCCTGCAGTATGGAGACGCTCAACAGCACACGGGTCTCTGAGTTCTTTCTCAAAGGGTTCTCTGACTACCCAGTCCTGGAGCCCCTGCTCTTCCTGTTCTGCTCAGCCATGTACCTGGTGACCCTGCTGGGGAACACGGGCATTGTAGCCGTGAGCGCGCTGGACGTCCGCCTGCACACCCCCATGTACTTCTTCCTCAGCAACCTCTCCATCCTGGACATCTGCTATACGTCCTCATTCGCGCCCCTGATGCTCGTGCACTTCCTGTCGAGCCACAAGACCATCTCCTTCACGGGCTGTGGCATCCAGATGTGTCTGGGCTTGTCCACGGGCTCCACGGAGTGTCTGCTGCTGGCCATCATGGCCTACGATCGCTACCTGGCCATTTGCTGGCCTCTCCAGTACCCGCTGCTCATGAGCCGCCAGCTCTGCCTGCTGCTGGTTTCAGTGGCCTGGTCCTTCTCCTTTAGTATATCTATGACTGAGACGGTCATTGCCATGAGGCTGCCCTTCTGTGGCCACCACGTGGTCAACCACTTCTCCTGTGAGATCCTGGCAGTGCTCAAGCTATCGTGTGGTGACACATCCATCAGTGAGGCCTTCTTGCTGGCTGGCAGCATTCTGCTGCTGCCCATGCCCCTGACACTCATCTGCCTTTCCTACACGCTAATCCTGGTCACCGTGCTGAGGGTGCCCTCAGGTGCAGGGCGCCGCAAAGCCTTCTCCACGTGCTCGGCTCACCTGACTGTGGTGGTGCTCTTCTACGGTGCCATCATCTACACCTACATGAAACCCACCACCAAGGAAGCCTATGTTTCTGACGAGGTCTTCACGGTCCTCTATGCCGTGGTCACGCCCATGCTCAACCCTGTCATCTACAGCCTGCGGAACAAGGAGGTGAAAGAGGCCGCCAGGAAGGTGTGGACCAGGGCCTGGACCTCCAGGTGAGGCAGGGCCGTGCTCAGCATGGACAGGACTTTCTCGTTAGGAGGTGAGGCCATCGGCTGCCTTCTGGCATTCAAGAGGGGGTGAAAAACCATGAACTCAATGTTCTATGCCAGAAAGACATAGGTCATATGGATCAGCTGCTCCGTGCCCTGGTATTGCTCTAGACCACATCTCAGCATCAGTTCTTGGACATTCCTACCAGCCTTCTTGACTGCCCTCAATATTTCTAATCTATCCTCTGGGCAGGATTCATTTGAAAAGTCCTACCACCAGATTACCCTCCTCCCGGAAGGACACAAGACTCCCACAGTAATTAGATAGTATGTAAGCCTCCAGACCTCACAGTCACTCCTAACAAATGCTCCAGTCTTCTGCCTCACACGCTCTTCCTCAACCATTCACCAACCTAATGTGTGCCTTGGGATCCCTGTCCCACCCAGCCATGTGCCTTTCCTACACTCTTCCCACAAGGAAACCCCTTTCTCGCACTCCATTGCACAGGTCAAAGCACTGTCTGATTTTGAAGACCCAACTCAAATGCCACCTCCACCAGGAAGTCTCCCCACTGTGCTCCTCCTGCCATATTTCCTCTTGCCATATTTCACTCTTGCGCCCAGAGTTGAGAGTGTCTAGTCCAGCTTTAGTCCCAGTCAACAGGAGACCTGGCATATGGTTTTTCAATAGATAACTCAGCATATTATGGCAGGTGATAGATGTTGGAATCTTCCCCAGCTCAGAGTCGAACTTATTCGAATTCCCCCCTGACAGCCATTGTCTCACCCATTGGGAGTGATGAGGCCAGAATTTAAGACTCCCAGATCTATCTGGTCCCAAGTCATTAATCATTCAGAGCTCCTAAAGCTTGACCTACCCAGACCCCTTCTAGAGGCCTCTCCCTGACATCCAGGCATCACCTGCCTATGGAGCAACTTAGTCTATCCTTAGTCACCTCTCCCCCAGCCCCACCAGCATCCTGCCATTCCTTTCCCTACCACTGCTCTGTCACTTTCCAACTTCTCTTTCTGAGAATGCAGGGAACAACACACAGTGGAAACAGATGCGCTGTGGCAGCAAGTGGGGTGGGATGGGACAATCAGAGAAGTTTACCTCACTTCTCTGCCCCAAGGCCCAGGGGTCAACTAGCCAATCGGCAAAGTAAGCATGAGTTTGCTGGTACTGACTTGCTGTTCTGTAGTGAATCGTGTCACATAGGTTTCACGCCATCTTTGGAACATAGAGGTGTGACGTCAAGGAGCTGAAAACAACTTTAAAAATACTTGCTGTGCCTTAGGCGAGAGTTGACACCGCAATGAGGTTGCCATTTCGCAGTTTTCCTACAAATCGCTCTGTGACATTGTAAAACCCACGGTAAGTTGTTTACTACAGACCCCAAGTCAGCCCCTGCTTACCTGGCTGACGGAGCAGTCTTTCCTTCCTGAGGATAATCAGTTTTAAAGACAACTTGGATTTTGTAGGAAAGTGCTATGCCTTGAGGTGGTCAGTAATGTGACATTATTCCCTGCAGATTGATCAGCCAGCACAAGGAAGCCAGTGTCTTGCCAGTTAAGTCATCTGCCATTATCTCTGCCCGCAGGGGCGTCTCTAGGGTGAGAGAGCTAGGCTTGGCCTCCAGCCACAGTCCTGCTCTCCTGATCCTGCCTGGGTGGCCCTCAGTCTCCTTCCAGGCCCTCTTCCCGATTCTGCTGTCAGTCAGAAACAAGCCGGCACAGGCACACCGAGAGCACACAGGAGTCCCATCTAGGGCTGAGCCCCGGTGGCGTAGTGGTTGTGCGCTGGACTGCGGAGGTTCAATTCCAGCAGCAGCTCTACAGGAGCAAAGGCTGGGTCTCCTACTCCCACCACCAGAGGGCAGCGATGCCCCAAAACCAAAACAGGAGTCCCATCTACTATCCACAGTTTCCAATCCAGGGAGGGAGACACAGGGATGCTCTCTGTCAGCCAGCTGTGACCGTCTGTTGGCCCCTGAATACAATGAGAGGGATTTGGACTTGACCCCAGGAAGAGTGGGGGGCTTGAATTCAGATTTACTTTTGAAAAAGGTTATGATTAAAAAACAAACTCTTCTTCATCTGTGTGGCTTTGTTGTTGCTGTTGCTTTTAAATGTAATGCCTCTTGTTTGTTGGAGGTACGAGGAAATATCGTAAGTGATTTCATACACATCTTTGGGGGAGGGGCTGAGAATAAATTATTAAGAACTTCCCGGAAAGAAAATTGGAACTATGAACCAAGAGTCCTAAACAGCCCTAGCACCACACATGAGAATGAAGGGAACCAAAGAAGAAACTAGTCCACAGCTACTAAGAGCCCCCATGAACCACAGCCCCTTCTAGACTACAACTGTAAGGACTAGATGGTGCCCAGTTCCCATGGCCAACCCATCTGACAAGGAACACAATAGCACACCCCAGGGAGAATGTGATAAAAATACAGGAGAAGATTCGAGTTCCTATGAAAGACCAAACTTGCAGGATAATTAAAGATTGGAGGAACCCTAGAGATGATCACCCCAAGATGTCATTTTTAACTCGAAACTGGAGCCACTGTCAGAGGTCACCTTTCAGCCAAGTAATAGATTGGTTTATAAAATAAATAATATCATCCAAGAGGACTGGGTCTTTTAAGGGACCGGCTGTAAGAGACCTAATTGGGAACATTTTCCCAATAGGAAACAGAAGCATGGAGAGTCGAGGATGCTTAGATAAATGGAAACCGCAAACAATGTAAAGGAAATTTTATACAAAAATAGATGGTTCAATGGTAACCTCATTTGCTATGGAAATGTTTACCTGAAACATAATAGAATGTCTTTACACATTTCCTTGACCTCTTTGGGGCTCACCTCTGTATTTCTAGAAATTAAATATATTAAAATTTTAGACCTACAGGAAAAGATAGATGAGGATAAGCATAAGAATATATTAATCTCAAGAAAAAATTTTAGTGGCCTAAGTATTCAACTCTAAAGAATGATCTAAATAAATTCTGGTGATGCCAATGACGATGTTGGTATTTAAAATTTTGCGCACACCTGTGTGTGTGTGTGTGTGCGTGTGTGAATTGAGTGGGGGTTTACATTTCGCACCATCAACTCTGCAGCCTACAGTTCAAACCACTCACCAACCGGCTCCTCCCATCCTGTCTTATGCCCCACTCCCTCTCCTCTGGTTTCTCTTCTCCTGCATGTGGTCCTCTGTCCCTCTGTTCACACAAAGCTACACAGTCAAACCCTCTGCAGTATTAATAGCCCGCTGAACTCTAGATTGGCTGCTTCATCATCCCTCCCCATCTTGGTAAGCTCCAAAGTCTGTTGCCTTTAGTCTGCAAGTCTTGGTCTTTGTTTTCAGTCTTATAGAAGTGGTCTCAAACAGTGTTTGTCCTTTTGTGATTGACGAGCTTCCCTCAGCATAATCATTTGTAGGTCCACCCAAGTCAAGCTGCTTCGTGGTTTCAGCATTGTTTTTGAGCGATGTATAGTATTCCATTATGTGCAAGTACCAACATTTTTTAATCTATTCCACTCATGGACTTTTGGACTGTTTCCAGCTTTTTGTTATTGTGGACAGGGCTGAGATTAACCTATGTGGGCTTATGTTCATTCATTCTGTGACCCTCGGTTTTCAGGGTATTCCCCCAGTAGGGTGACTGCTGGGTCGTATAGAATGTCTATTCCCAGTTGCTGGAGGTAACACCATATCACCTTCCACAGTGGCTGCACCTGTGTACAGTCCCACCAGCAGCGTCTGAGTGACCCATTTCCTCCATACTCTTTTTAGGTTTTTCTGTTTTCTGGGGTTTTTCTTCGATTCTGCTGTCTTTCAGTGTAAAGTGATAATGTCATTGCTGCTTTGAAGAAATCTAATTTTTGAAGAGAATTCAATGATACAAAGTGCTTCCAATGTAATTAGTAGATAAAATCAGAACAACTGCTAATTATACTGTAAGATCACAGTATTATTGTGTTTTTCTTAGCGATAAATAAGTATATACACCTAGAAAATTCTGGGAAACTATGATCAAATAATAACTTACAGTTGATTCCTCTAGATGTAACCTTACTTGTGACACGGGTAGATATTGTTTCCTTTTTTCTTTTCAATATTGTCCAATTGGTATAAAATGCTCTGAACCAGAAGTAAAAAGCAATTCACTTTAAGAAGCACCACCATCCTGGCTTTAGAATGGAGAATGGTATAGAAGGGATCCAGACTGGGGAGTGAGATGGCTCTTGCAGTCACCCAGCCCAGCATGTTGGTGAAGACCTTAACACTGCCCTCTAAATAAAGGCAACCATAGTGACCAATGTAGTAAAGTTTGGAGGACTTTACAGTGAGAAGAAACAACTGTAGACACCTGGTAATAATTGGAATGTTTACTATAAGAAGCATGGATCCAGAAAAATGTGGAAGCCTTCAAAAATAAAACGGAACACATAAAGATCAATATTCTAGGCATTAGTAAGCTGAAATGAACTGGTATCGACCATTTCCAAACAATCATATAGTATAGCAAATTGGGGGTGACAAATTGAAGAAAAATGCCCCACATTCAGGGTCAAAAAGACTATATCAAGCTTTACCTTTCAAGCACAATGCTGTTTGTGGTAGGATAATCTATACACATATAGGGAAATCCTGCTAATACAACTGTCATTCCAATTTATGCACCAACTCCTGAAGCTAGTGATGAGAAAACTAGAAAGAATTCTAACAACCGATCAAACAGGCAAGATGCATTTACAGTGATTGGCAATTGAAATGCAAAAGCTGGAAGCAAAGAAGAAAGGGGAGGAGTTGAAAATGCGGCCTTGGTGAGAAAAGCAAAGTGCAGATTACATGATAGAATTTTGCAAAACCAACGTCATCTTCGCTGCAAATACATTTTTTCAACAACATAACCAGTGACTAGACATGTGAACGTCACCAGGTGAAATGCACAGGACACAAATCAACTACGTCTGTGGAAAGAGACGATGGAAGCGCTCAATGTCAAAAGCTAGCACAAGGTTGGGGGCTGACTGTTACACGGATCATCAGTTGCACATATGTTAATTCTGCCTGAAGTGGGAGAAAATTAAAACAAGTCCCTGAGAGCCTACAGATGACCTTGAATTTATTCCCACCTGAATTTGGAGGACATCTCAGGGAGGAATTTGGCCCATTGAACGCTAATGACAGAGAACTGATGACCTCTGGGAGGAAGTCAAGGACACCACACAGCAGGAAAGTAAAAGGCCACTTAAAAGACAAGAAAGAAAAGACAGCGAGCTGAGCCCCGGTGGCGAAGTGGTTGTGCACGGGACTGCGGCCCACTGGGATGGAGGTTCAATTCCGGTTCCCAGGAGCAAAGGCTGGGCTTCCAACTCCCACCACCAGGGCAGTGATGCCTAAAAAAAAAAAAAAAAAAAAAAAGACAGCGAAAGTGAAAGGCAGAAATGTGCTCTTTCTGACTTTTTTAATTGGGCTTTCTTTGAGGGTGTTAGTTGTTTTGATTTGCATTTCTCTCATGGCTAAGGATTGTGAACATTTTCTCATATGTTTATTGGCCATTCAGATATCTGCCCCTGTGAAACTTCTGTTCAGGTCCTTTGCCCAGCTCCTCAGTGGGCAGCTAGTCTTACTATAAGCTTGCAAAATATTGTAGATTTTACAATACTTTTAGTAATAAAGCTTTTGTCTGATGTGTCATTGCTAAAGATGTTTCCCCAGTCTGTGGGTTCTTTCATTACTTTCTTACTGAATTCTTTTGATGTGCACAGGTGTTTTATCTTCAGTGTATCCCACTTGTCAATTTGTGACTCCTCTGTATTTGTAGCCTTCCCTATTTTTGATAGCCTATGTATTCCCTGTGCCAAGGTTCTCAGGTTTGTCCCAACGCCATCATTAATGGGCCTAATCATTTGGGGTTTTACCTCAAGGTCTGTGACCCACCTTGAGTTTATTCTTGTGCATAGAGTAAGGTATGGACCTTGATTCATTTTTCTGCAAGTAGATATCCATTTCTTTTCCAGCACCACTTATTGAAGAGGAAATCTGCTTCCCATTTGATATTTTGGGGACCCTTATCAAAAATCAGTTGCCTGTATGCCGATGATTTTATTTTGGGGTCCTCAGCTCTTATGCATTAGTCCGAATATCTGTTGTTATACCAGTACCACACTGTTTTGACCACTGTGACCATATAATACATGCTAAAGTCAGGTAGAGTAAGCCCTCCCACTTTGTCCTTCTTCTTGAGGAGTTCTCTGCTAATTCTGGGCTTCCTCCCTCTCCATATGAAGTTGGTAATCAGTTTTCCCAATTCTTTGAAGAAGGCTGATGGTATTCATATCAGGATAGTATTAAACTTATACAGAGCCTTGGACAGAACTGACATCTTTACTCTATTGAGTCCTCCAGTCCACAAGAATGGGGTATTCTTCCATTTGTTGAGGTCACACTTGGTTTCTTATAATAGTGGTCTAGTTTTCCTCATACAAATCTTTTGAATTTTTTTAGGCAGAGATATTTCTAGATATTTCAGTTTGTGCTTTACCTTTTCAATTGCCTGTTCTGTGATCTTGTGTGATGTGCATTACAGTCTAATAGATTTCTGTGTGCTGATCTTGTACCCTGCCTCTCTGACATATTTCTCTATCACTTCCAACACTCCAGGGATTTTCGATGTATAAAGTAATACCGTCTGCAAATAATGATACTTTCATCTCTTCCTTCTCCAGAGAATATCTTTGATGTCTTTTCTTTGTCTTATTTTGTTGTTGTTGTTGTTTGTTTGTTTGTTTGTTTGTTTGTTTTTTGGGCCTCACTGCCCTCTGGTGGTGGGAGTAGGAGGCCCAGCCTTGCTGCTGGATTTGAACCTCCAACCCAGTGGGCCACAGTCCTGCGCACAACCACTACGTCACCAGGGCTCAGCCCTCTTTGTCTTATATTTTTAGCTAGGATCTCTGGTACAATGTAAAATAGGAGTGAGGACAAGGGGCATCCTTGTCTGGTCCCCCTTTTAGTGGAACTGTTTTCATGAAACTTGCTCTTGATTACAGAATAGGTAAAGCAAATGGAAGAAATTATGAAGGAAAGGGACTCACAGAAAATTCCAAAGTGTACCACAAGAAGACAAAGTAAAGTATTAAAATGAAATGTGCAGAAGGGGGAAGAAGGAGGCGGGGTGGGGAGGTTGTAAAAAAATGAAATGTGCAAATACCTGGATTTAGAAAACCAAAAAAGGAAGAACATGTTCAGTGCATACCAAGCTGAAATAAATAAAGAGATAAATGGGCCGGGGGAGGTACAGGGAGAGGGACGGGTGGCAGAAAAAGAAAGAAAGAAACAAAGAAACAAAGAAAGATTTCAAGCCTCAAATTTCAATACTGAGGGATTCTATGATGATGCAAGAAGCATCAAAAGAAGATGGAAGGAATATACAGAGTTACTGTACCAAAAATAACTGGTTGATTCTTAATGCTTTCAAGAGGTAGTTTATGAATAAAACCCAATGGCATTGAAGAAAATTCAACCTGCACTGCAAACAGCAAAAAACAAGTCTCCAGGAATTGACAGAATTGAGACATCTTAATAAGCAGATAAAGCACTGAAAGCACCCACTAATGCCTAGAATATTGGCCTTTACATGTTCCATTTTATTTTTTAAGGCTTCCACTTCTTCTAGATTCATACACCTCATATTACATATTCCAATTTATTACCAGGTAGAATAGATACAAATATCAATTTCTTCCAGTTATTTGGCCAAGTAGCTGTCTTCCATATTTCTTGCCATTAGTGAGCTGAAATGAAATGGCATTGATCATTTCCAACCAAACAGTCATATAGTTTAGTAGACTGGGAATGACAAACTGAAGAACAATGCACCACATTCATGGTCAAAAAGAACATATAGAAAGAAGAACATATCAAGCTTTACCTTGAAGTACAATGCTGTCTGTGGCCACTCGACTGGAAGAAACTGATATTTCTACCTATTTCAAAGAACGGCGACCTAACAGAATGTGGAAATTTTCAAACAGTATCATCAGTATCACATGCAAATGCTGTTAAAGACCGTCAAAAAATGGTGAAGCAGCATATTGATAGAGAGCTGCCAGACATTAAAGTCACATTCAGAAAAGGATCTGGCACATGGGGTATCATTGCTGATGTCAGATGACCTTAGCTGAAAGATTGGGAACCCCAGAATATTTTACTGTTAATGGACCAAGACACAGCTGTCTGAACAGAACAAAGGAAGTGCTCATCGCAGTTGTACTCCGTTCTTCATCTTTTTAAAGACCCCATTTTTCATGCGGTCTTCATTTCTTTTTTTTTGGGGGGGGCGGGACATCACTGCTTCTGGTGGTCATGGGCGCTACCCAGAGCCATTCCTGAGAGCCGCCGCTGGATTTGAACCGCCAAGCCCGCTGGCCGTAATCCCACACTCAACCACTTACGGCTCCGGGGCTCACCCCTGTACTCCATTCTTTATTCAATCTGTATGCTGAGCAAATAATCAAGAAACTGGACTGGACAGTGTGGAGAAGAGTGCCGCATTCGAGGAGGAGGAAGACTTATTTTTTGTTTGTTTTTTGGCATCACTGCCCTCTGGTGGGAGTAGGAGGCCCAGTCTTGCTCCTGGAGAGCGGCTGCTGGATTTGAACCACCCACCCTGTGGGCCACAGTCCCTCACACAACCATTATGCCACCGGGGCTCAGCCAAGGAAGACTTATTAACAGCCTGCCACATGCAGATGATACAGCCTTGCTTGCTGAAAGAGGAAGCTTTGAAGCCCTTGCTAAGGAAGATCAAGGACTACACCCTTAAGCATGAATTACAACTTAATGCGAATAAAGCAGAAGTTCTCACCGCTGGACCAATAAACAACACATGGATAAACATAGAAAACCTTGAAGTTGTTGAGGACTTTGTCTCGCTTGGATCCACAATCAATGCTCATGAAAGCAACAAGCAAGAAATCAAAGGATGTCCTACACTGAGCAGATCTGCTCCACAAACCTTCTTTAACGTGCTGAGGAGCAAGAAGGGCAGCTTCAGGACTAAGTTGTGCCTGACTCAAGCTATGGGATTTTCAATCACTTCATGCACATGTGCAAGTGGCATCAGGAATACAAAAGGCTAAAGAAAGATTGATGCGGGCTGAGCCCCGGTGGTGTAAGTGGCTGAGTGTGGGACTGCAGCCCGCAGGCTTGATGGTTCAAATCCAGCAGCAGCTCTCAGGAGCAGCGCTGGGTAGCTCCCATGAACACCAGAGGCAGTGAGGCCCACAAAAAAAAAAAAAAGAAAGATTGATGCACTTGAATCGTGGTGCTGCGAAGGAATATTGAAAGTACTGTGAACAGCAAGAACAAACAAATCTGTCTGTGAGGAAGTACAGCCAGAAGGCTCTGTAGAAGCTAGGATGATAAGACTTTGTCTCACATATGTTGGACAAGGTATTAAAAGCAATCAATCCCTGGGAAAGGGCTTCATGCTTGGTCTAGCAGTAAGTCAGAAAGAAAAGACAAAATAAAAAGATTCTAAAAGCGATGAGTTAACACAGTGGCTACATCAATGGGCTCAAGCATAACCATCGTGGGGCTGGTGTGAGCCCTGCAGTGCTTCCTTCTGCGGTGCACAGGGTTCTGGGAGTCAGAATCTACTTGACAGCACCTGACAACCACAATGGCAAGTTGACAAACAGCAAGAGTACCTCTTTGTCTGCAGATAATATGAAAAAAAAAATCCCAAAGACTCCACAAGAAAAGCATTGGACCTAAGAAATTCAGAAAGCTGTCGAGGTGCAAGATCAACTTCAAAATTGATTTGGACTCCTTTCCACCAGCGGTTCTCAACCTGGGAGTGGCGCCAACCCCTTTGGGGGTCAAATGACACTTCTCCAGGGGTCGCCCGATTCATAACAGTAGCAAAATGATAGTGATGAAGTAAGAATGGAGATAATTTTATGATTTGGGGGTCTCCACCACAGGAGAAACTGTATGAAAGGGTGGCAGGATTAGGAAGATTGAGAACTGCTGCTTCACACTAGCAAAAAGAGCTCTCAGAGCTGATACCAAGGGCTCGAGTAGAAAATGATTTGAGAATGACAATGGCAACAAGCGCACAATGTGCTTGACACAATGGTTGTAGGTATAGATTGTGATAAGCGTGATAAAAATGATATTTTAGACTTATAATGAAAAGGTTGACACATTCAAATGTAAACTGGGTCTCATTTCAGAAAAATTTACACCAAATTCTTCAACTGTGATAAATTTGAAAGAGAAATTAAAGTAGTCACCCCAAGATTTTTAAAAGGAGCTCAAAGAAACAATATCATTTACAATAGCTACCAAAAGAAATACTCAGAAATAAATCTAAACAAAGAAACAGGGCTGAGCCCCGGTGGCGTAGTGGTTGTGCGCGGGACTGCGGCCCACTGGGACTGAGGTTCAATTCCAGCAGTGGGGCTGGGCCTCCTACTCCCACCACCGAGAGCAGTGATGCACAAAAAAAAAAAAAAAAAAAACAGGATTAAAAAAGAAGACTTGTACAAAGAAAATTACAAAACTGTTATGTACACAATCCTGCAGTGATGATGATGATCTACAAGTCAATATGGGGACAGACATACCTGCTGAATGGGTGTGTGAAGGAGAGTAGGGAGAATGCTTGTACATGGGTATTTATCTCTGCTGCAAATCCAGACATATATGTGATGGAGCATACAGGAGACAGAGTTATGAATACTTACACATACCTAAATACTCTGAGAGAAGTCACTGGGCCTGGGGCTCAGGACTATAACCTCAGGTGACATCAAGGTAAGTGGGCACAGCATAATCTTTGTGGATAATCTATGTCCTACTTTGGTGAGAAGCAGTTTGGGTCTCAAAGTGCTCAAAAAGTGGCCACCTAAGTTACAACAATTGATCTCTCCTTGTCCACAGCAAAGAACAGTGATGAAAATTGAAGACACACTGAAACAGCTCCATGAACTAATGGATCACTCAACTATCAGTCTCCAGGTCCCAGAGACCAAAAGAACTAGATGGTGCCCAGCTTCCACTATGAACTGGTCTAAAGGGGAGCACATTAGAGTGTCCTAGGTGAAGTGGGATGGAGGCCTGGTGATGCGGCAGTTAAGTTTGGACTGTGGTCCATACCAACCACCAGCAGCTCCAAGCAAGAAAGCCGGGGCTTTCTGCTCTCCTGAAGTTAGTCTTAGAAACCCACAAAGGGCGGCTTTGAGTCTGCATTGAGTCAATGACAGTGAAAGAGATATAGCAGAAGAAAAAGGTGGGAGGAGACCCCAAATCATAAAAGAGGTCAACTTATTGGTAAAACGGGAATTCATAGAATCCCCCCACCTCTCCCCCATCAACCTTCAGATCCATAAATGACCATCACCCCCCAACATTGCTCATATTTCCCAAGACAACAGTCAGCTCTACAAGGGAAACAGGAACACGTCCCTGAGAACAAGCCCCCATTTGAGATTTTCAAAGTTCAGAAGGGATGAGAAAGAAGGTGGAATGGAAACAAGAAACACAGGGAGGAAGTCTAAATGCCGTTACATCGCAGGGATTGCCATCAATGAGAAGAAATAAAATGTGCATGAGTTGTGCGGGCAGATCCCGAGTGACACCCCTGCAGGCTGGAGACCAGCTGTATCCGGGCAAGGAAAGTGCAGTGCGTGAGAATCCTAGGTCCACAAGGGACCTTCCCTAGAGGGGAAAAGGAGCCAGGAAATAGAGCTTTCAAACATTTCATTTTACTTGGATCCAGCATAAATGTTCACGGAAGCAGCACTCAAGAAATCAAGTGATGTATTGCACCAGGCCAAGCTACTGCACAATACGTCTTCAAAGTGTTAAAAAAAAAAAAAAAAGCAAAGATGTCACTTTCAGGGCTAAGGTTCACCTGACCCAAGTCAGGGTGTTTTCAGTCGCCTCATATGCAGGTGAAAGTTAACCAGTCAAAAAGGATGGGGGGTGGGAGGGAGTGGGGAAGAGCTTATGTATCTTGAGTGACGGTTTGGGGTCCAAGAAAGAATGAGGAAATATAGCCGGAAGAGTTCTTAGAAGCAGGATGGAGACATGTCATCTCATGTGCCTTGGACATGGTATCAAGGGGTCCCGATCCCTGGAGGAGATCATCACACCTGGTCATGTAGAGGGCCAGAGAGAATGAGGAAGACATTCCAGGAGGTGGGCTGACATGGCACGTTCCACCCCGGGTTCAGACACAGCACAGTGGGGAGAATTTTGCGGAACTGGACGTGGTTCATTCTGCTTGACATGGGGTTGATATGACACGGCACCAACCCAACAGCACCTCACCACCACAAGCAGTGACCATGTGTTATTGTTTATTTTAAAGAAAAAAAGGGAGCCAGGTAGAGAAGGAAGAAAAGGTCAGAGGAGGGCAGGGCGCTGGGAAGTGGAGAGAAGCAGGGAAAGAAAGGAAGCTGGCCTGAAACCAGGTTGTGGGAGCCATCCTGGCAGAGGACAGGAAGGGTTGTCTCACCCATTTCCCAACCCAGAACACCCAAGTCCAGGGAAGAGCAGTTCTGCCCCACCCCATCCCCGCCTGTGGTATCTAGGTATGAAGCTAGAATGAGAACCTGTCTTTCAGTTCCCTGTCCAGCAGCTTATCCTCTGCCCATCACCCCCCAAGAGGGCCTATGTGAGCCTCTGATGCCTTCCCTGAAAGGAACTTGGAGTCTCTGAAGCCCGGATGCACAGCTGACGACCCTGAAACTTTGTGAAGTTGCAGCGTTTGAACTTTAAATTGGACAGGGACCAGGAGCTCCCTGAGAGCACGAGCTGAGTGCGTGGCAGGGGACAAGGACCTGGTCCTCAGGGCCTCTCTGCCCCAGCCCTGCCTGGCCCTGGGTGCCTGCTGGTGACAAGTTCTGCTCTCCCAACCTCCAGGTCAGCTCCTCTGGCTGCAACTCCAGCCCCCTGCACACACTCAGACCACTAAGGCAACAGGGAGAAGATGTGAAGGAGGCACCTACCATGTGGGTTGTCTTCAGCAAATTTACTTGAAGCTCTTAAGCCCAGAATCTCTGCTTGGGAGAAAGGATATAAGAAAGACAATAACGACTGCCAAGTCCTGATGACTGATAACATTGATCACTGATGATAATACCATGAGCCAAGCTCTGTGCTGACGGTGGCCCAGGCGCTAGCTCACTGGACGCACCAAAACAGCTCCACAGAGAAACAATATTATCATCTCCACGTCACAGGTAAGGAATCTGAGGCTCGGGAAACTGCTAGCAAGTGGCAGCGCTGGACCTTGGACCCAAAGGCCACAGGCAATGACCCTGCTTCACATTGAGGAGGTGGTGAAGCAGGTGGCCCCAGATTCAGGGACTTGAGGGAAATGATAATGAAGCTTTCTTCTTGATATGCCTCCCTTCCTTTTAAACTAACCTGTGATGCATTAAAAAATAATTAAATGCTAGAACTATAATTGACCCGCTAGTGAAACTAATATTTTGATCTTATCTTGCAAAGCAGGGTCAGGGTTAGAAATTGCTGGAGGGATGTAAGGTGTCTCGGGGATGAGCGCGCAGTGCTGTTATTGGTGTCATTGTGACTTGCTGTGCAGTGGTGTCATCTAGGCCATCTCCATGATCACGGACCAATTGGATCACTGTGACCCAAAGCACCTCCACAGCCTGACTTTCACAAGTAAATTACCAGGTCTTTTCTCCTCATCTCTCTTAGACCAGAAGCTCCATTCAATATCAGCAGCATAAAGGAGCAGGCAGGACCTCACGGACGGTGAGGCAGTGGGTGCACAGAAGATGACTTGCCCAGGAATTGAACCAGGGTATCCTACGTGAAGGACAAGAATCCTCCCATTGAATTAGTGAGTGATACTTCAGACAAGGGTCGGCAAACTGGAGCTCACAAACCCTAGGTAACTCTTTCGGTATGTACATATGGCTCTAGAGTAAAAAAAATGTTTACATGATATGATTCAGAAAACAGTGATTTCATTTGTTTGTAAAAGTATCTTCATGGCTCTCCAATGATTTTTACATCATCGTGAGGGACAGGATTGACTCTTCCATCCCAAAAGGTGGCCAGCCCCTGGCCTAGTTGGATGTCTTCCTTTCATAGATGGACAATCTTAACCAAGGTCACTGAGCAGAATAGGATCAGAGACAAGAATCAAACCGGAGTGCCCTCACCCCAGGCACAGGGCTCATTCCGCGGCATCACCCTGCCTCTTAGAGGTGTAAAGCTGGGAGAGAGACATTGTTCTCAGACACTCGATGTCCTACCCCTCCGTGGATCGGATTTTCCAGGACATGACAGAGTGGGCAGCTTGGGCAGCTAGATGCCAGCTGGCTTCTAAGTATGTAGTGGAGAGAGAGAGAGAGAGAGAGAGAGAGAGAGAGAGAGTCAGTCACTTGTGGGCCAGAGCATTTAAAGACTGTTAGAAGATGATCCGATGTGCCCTTCCCTCACCAGACCCACAGTGACATTCCAGTCTGTGTGGCCTCGCTCGGTCAGGGACTCTGAGGAAGATGGCACGGAGCAGACGTCAAGAGGACTCAGGGTGGACATGTAGCCTGTCCTTTGAAGACTCTGAGACTCTGAAGTTATATGTTGCTGCAGCCGAACCTCACCCATCCCAACTGAATGTGTGGAAATAGCAGGTGCTCCCCAATGTCCCCAGGGCTGAAGCTGAAGATAATCTGGTAACATGGTATTTTCTAGACCCAGGCTGATTGTGTTAGGGCCTCAGACCTTGACCTCGTGGACTGGTTCTAATGTCCCTCAGTGTGGTATGATCAGAATGCTGGTTTCCTTTTTAAAATGCTGATAAGATTTTGATTTTGTGTGTGTGTGTGTGTGTGTGTGTTAAAAGGGTGGAGTGAGCTCTCCAGGTAAGATAGTTTGGGATGAGACTTTTGGACAGTACGGAGCACTAGAGCTACTTAAGCAGTCAGTGCCTCTCCCTAAGCACTTCCAAGGTGCAGAGCCTAAAAGACTGACAGTGATGAAGTGCTCTGCCGTCAGTCTTCCAGGGAGAGGTACATCATGAATTAGGGACAGGAAATGCAGGATGGAATTAATATGCACGCAAAGTTGTCATCAGAGGGCCTATAAACCGAGTCTTCCAGTACGAGTGGAGAACAAGGAACATTCCTGCCTGACGACATAGCATGCCATTGGAGGTGAGCTAGGATGTACGTACACATGGTGGAAATAGCGTGGTGGGGCATCATAAAGGGTGTGCAGGAAGGGGAGGCACAGCGAGGTCACAAACCCCCCTGAGAGACTGCACCCTTCCCCCTGGCCTTCAGATTGGAGATCAGGGTGAGGGAAAGAAGTGCCGAGTCAGGCAGGACTCCATCCTTGGCCTTCTGGACAGCGCCTCCCGAGCGAGCCAGAACTTGAGACTCATCTAGGCTTTTTTTTTTGTCCCAAAACCCCATCCTCTTGGTGAGAAAAGACCAGGACTTTGTCATTTCTACTGCCACATTTCCATTTCCAGTTTTTCTGAGACTCAAAGACAATAGATCCTGTGAAGGACTTCAAATGTCCTTAGAGCCGAGTGAGAGAGAGAGAGAGAGAGACCTAAAGTCACTCAGAGGGTGAGTGAAGGATTGTCCCCTCCATTGAGGTTCTTGTTGGTCTGTGTGTCCATCTCATGGATAAGAGCTGCGACATCTTTCCTTTTTTAAAAAAATCATTGTATTGGGGGCTCATACAACTTATCACAATCCATACATACAACCATTGGGTCAAGCACATTTGTACATTTGTTGCCCTCATCATTCTCACAACATTTGCTTTCTACTTGAGATCTTGGTATCAGATCCTCATTTTTCCCCTCTTCTCCCACCCTCCCTTCCTCCCAAACCCTTGATTATTTATAAATTATTATTTTTCATGTCTTACACTGTCCGATGTCCCCTTTGGGTAATTTTCTGTTGTCTATCCCCCATTGAATGGGGTTATATAGAGATCATTGTGATTGGTTCCCCTTTTCTCCCCCTCTTTCCCCTTACCCTCCTGGTAACGCTACTTTCAGTATTGATCCTGAGGAGTTTATCTGCCCTGGATTCCCTGTGCCTCCAGTTCTTATCTGTACCTGTGTACATACTCTGGTCTAGCCAGATTTTAAGATAGTGGGTCATGATAGTGGGGTGGGGGGGGGGGAGAGGAAGCATTAAAGAACTACAGGAAAGTTGTATGTTTCATTGGTGCTACACTGCACCTTGACTGGCTCTCTCCTCCCTGTGACCCTTCTGTAAGGGGATATCCAGTTGCCTACAGATGGACTTTGAGTCTCCACTCCACACTCCCCCTCATTCACAATCATGTGATTTTTTTTTTGTTCTGGGTCTTTGATGCCTGATACCTGTCCCATCAACACCTCGTGATCACGCAGGCTGGTGTGCTTCTTTCATGTGGGCTTTGTTGCTTCTCAGCTAGATGGCTACTTGTTTATCTTCAATCCTTTCAGACCCCAGATGCTATCTCTTTTGATAGCTGGGCACCATCAGCTTTCCTCACCACATTTGCTTATGCACCTGCTTTATTTTTGGTGATCCTGGAGTGAGGGTGTCTTTCACAAAACCCTCTCTCCCTCATCCTGTACTGGTTTTCCCACCTCCACCTGAATGAGGATGACCATTAAGTAGCAGTGTCTGGAATAGTGGGACATTTGTCTGTCCTCTATTCCCAGCACTTAACCAGAGCCTAGCACAGAGCAGGTACTCTGTAACTATTTGTTCAATGAATAAAGAAAGGCACCATCATCCTCAGGCAAATTCTTTTTGGTCAGATATCAGCAAGATATCTTTTGTAAACGTCAATGTGAATGAGATTAAGAGCTGGTTGCTGGCCCAAATTAAACAATTTCCCCATTATATCAGACACTGATCCTTAATAATCCTGATTCAGGTGGAAGGGGCAGGGAGGGACCAGTAGAGATCTGGGGAGAGAAAAGGCCATGATAGTGACCATAGCACAGACCTGCATGAGCCTTCTGGCTGCAGATGCAGCCTCCCCAACTGGACCAGCTATAGCAATGTACTATTGTACTACCTGGGTGGCTTACATGCCTCTTTGAGTATATGTCTTCTCTGATCCCCATTTTTAAGGGAGAATCAAGATGCAGAAAGGCCATCACACAGCTAGATAGTGCTAAAGTTTGGTTGCAAAGTTTTGAATCAGCATTCAATACGTGTGCGTGACTTCCATTGGCAGCCTTTGCATGATGAAGTGCTAGAAGGGAGAAGATCATCTTGCACTCAGACATGCAACACCACAAAGAGAGGAGCAGAGGAATTTTGGAGCATACGAAGGAGGAAGATAACTCTGTCAGGGGCCACAGAGATAGAATCTAAGGTAACCTGGAGCTGAGTCCTGAAGAATGCCACAAGACCTCTACCAGGTGGGAAGGAGGCCATGGTGAATTCAGTGAAATGTGAGCTGTTGGTCCCAGAGACAATAGATGCAATTAAATACAAGAAACGAGAACATACTAAGGCCTAAAGAGGGACAGGAAAGCCTCCAAGACATTGCTAGGACATTGGCCTCCCCTTCCATTGGGGAGGATGTGGGGGATTATATGCCCTGAGTGATAAAAGTTCATTACTCAACTCCTACTTCTTGTGCAAACCAGGGACCTCTGGAGCCATGAGCCATCTTCCAAGATGACCGTGCCTTGGAGTGGTCTGAGTTCCCTCCTGTGACTACCCAACTCTGGCCCCAATGAGATCCCTGCTCAGAAGAGGAAGAGAGGCTGTCTGGGAGAGCGTGGCCAATTTTCATTCCATTGCTCCACTCACAAAGGCAGTCAGTGACGAACAACATTTCAGTCAGGGTAGGATCTGATCTTTCCTCCTTGTGTGGCATCTGCCAATGGCATCTCTCCTACAAAGCAGCATGGAGACCAAGAAGAAAGTCACTTCGTTTTATAACAAGGGTTCTATCCTGTGACTGGGAACTCTGTTGATTATGTGTTTTATATATTCTTTGAAAATACCAATAGGTGGTCTGTAACTCCTTGTGGAAAGAGAATCTGAAGGCAAGTTGAGAGTCCTATGTCCTGCATTGAGTTAAATTCAACTCATAGTGACTTTATATAAGGATTTCTGAAGCTACCTATATTTATGGAAGCAGGGGGAGAAAATGAAATGCCATCGAGTCAATTCTGACTCAGAGCCACCCTGTACGACAGAATAAAGCTGAGCCCATTGGGTTTCTGAGGCAGTGAAGCCATATGGGAACCCAAAGCCTCCTTTCTCCTTAAAGTGGCCATTGGGATTGACCTGTCCTCCTTGTAGCTAGCTGTTCAAAGATTCTCTGATGGTGTAACCAATGCCCCTCTACAAGTTCTTTAAGGCTGTGAGAGTTGACCTTTATTGTCAAAGATCTACAAAAGCATCATCTAGCCCCTCCTAGCTTTTAAATTTTGTCTCGTATAAATCACAGAAGAGAGAGTGGGCAGGCACTTGGGACAGTGGAATATTTTTCCCACGTATGTTTCGTCTGTTACAGCCCCAGAACTTCAGCCATAGTTAGCACATAGGGATCACTCAATAATGTTCAGTGAACAAATTCAATCTGAAGTGCTATGGGCTTCATTCAACCACCTGAACTCATACCTTGGGGGAGGGGAGGAAATTGCTTCCTTTTAGCTCCCCAGAATACTTTGCATTCCAAAGGAGTGCGTCAAACAGGGACCCCATTCTTTGTCCCGGGGAGAACAGAGACATGCAGAAGAGCCTGAATTGTGCAGCCTCCTCTCCGAAGCTGTCAGTAGAACTGCTGGATTGAGAGGGCCAGACAACAACCCTGAAACCAAACTCCCCCAGTAAACACTTGATAAAACGAGATTGGGAAGCTCTGCCCCAGGTCATGCATACAGGTTGTTTGATGTCTGTGCTAGCCACAGCTTTTTCCAACGTCTGCGGTTCAGATGCCAATGGATGAAGAATGACGGATGAGGCCAACCAGACAATCATCAAGGAGTACATCCTCTTGGGGTTGTCTGAGCATCATAACGTAGAGATCATCCTGTTTCTGCTTTGCCTGGGCATCTACTCGGTGAATTTGCTGGGGAACTCCCTTCTCATAGGGCTGAACTGGCTGGACCCCCGTCTACACAGTCCCATGTACTTCTTCCTCAGCAACCTTGCCCTCATGGACATTCTAGGCACATCCTCCTTTGTGCCGCTCATGCTGGTCAACTTCCTGGAAACCCAAAAGACCATCTCCTTCCCAGGCTGTGCCCTACAGATGTACCTGACCCTAGCTCTGGGCACCACCGAGTGCCTGCTCCTGGCTGTGATGGCATATGACCGCTATGTGGCTATCTGCCAGCCACTAAGGTATTCAGAGATCATGAGTGGGCAGAGATGCGCCTGGATGTCAGGCTTGAGCTGGGGGGTAGCTTTTGTCAACTCACTGCTCCAGTCTACCTTGGTCTGGCGCCTCCCCTTCTGTGGCCACAATGTCATTAACCACTTCTTCTGTGAGGTTCTGGCCGTGGTGAAATTGGCATGTGGTGACATCTCCCTCAACGCGCTGTCCTTAATGTTGGCCACAACCTTCCTGTCGCTGACCCCCCTCCTGCTCATCTCTCTGTCCTACGTCTTCATCCTCACGGCCATCCTGAGGGTCCCTTCTGCTGCAGGCCGGCGCAAGGCTTTCTCCACCTGCTCCGCCCACCTCACCGTGGTGGTGATTTTCTATGGGACCATCTCCTTCATGTACTTCAGGCCCAAGGCCAAGGACCCCGACTCGGACAAGCTTATTGCCTTGTTCTACGGGCTCGTGACGCCCTCCCTGAACCCCATCATCTACAGCCTGAGGAACGCGGAGGTGAGGGCCGCAGCTGGAGCTCTTCTGAGGGGAGACCTGCTCGC
>PVJH01022949.1:0-35791 GCA_004026705.1 Nesogale talazaci
GTTCTGAGGGGGGAGATCTTCCTCGAGGCTCGATGGGCCTGGATGCACTCCACTCTCCCTGCCCCTTCATTTGCTCTAGTGTGCTCTGGTCAGACACGTCCCTCTCCCCGCACCACAGCCTCGGTGCTGACCTCCAAACAAAGTCCCCTGAGGAGGGTGGCTGTCCACGTAGTTGGGAATGGCGCTGGGCCCTCAGACCTCTCTGCTGGCTCCCCCAGTCTATGTCGTCAAATTGCAAAACGGCATCCTGGAACCTCAGATTTAAGTGTGATTCCTCTTTCCTGTGGAGATATCAACAATAGACTCCCCTTGGGTGGATTAGTGCTCCATTCCCCCATTACATTTCGCCATCTCCCCCGCCCCTCCTCAGTTGGCTACCATATGTAGCGTTGGCTTTGGTCTGGCCCCTGCCATTCTACCTGGGCTTCACCCCAGGGATTTCTAGATACAGTAGCTTTTCCCCCTATGGCCCTTTACTTTTTTTTTAAAGTTTACCTCTGCTGGCATGTTTTGAATCCCTACCAACCTTTGATAGTGAAGCCCAGCTATTTACCATTTATCCCAGCATTGGGAGAGCAGAAGGAGAGGGAGAGTGGCTCAAAGCATAGGCTGGAGTCATAACCAGGCTGACATTTGGTCTGTGAAGCATAATGATGGTGTGATTGAAGGAGAGCAATTTAAGAAGCTTAAGATTCAATTTCCTTATTTTTTTTTCAGACTCAAATTTTTTAAATCTGAATTTCATGTACAAATAGTTGGTGTTGTTTCTTCTGTTGGGTAGTTCTCTTGGCTAGTCCGTCCAAAGATAACAATCCAGCTTGATGAAGCCGATATCCTTCGCCTACGAATGGAAATACTGAGGCACATGTTGAGGCTGTATTTCCAAATCAGACCGTGCGGGTTTGAGCACAGGCCGCAAGAGCGGGAACCCAGGCCAAATTCTCGAGGCTGGCTCCAGTAGAGCTGCTGGTGACCCATCTTGCTTCCAGGCGCTCTCCAAGGCAAAAGGAGAGAAGCCCAGTTTCCTTATTTTTAAAATGAGAGGATTCAATGAAGTAGCAAAGTGCCTGTCATAATCTCACTGTCACTATTTCTAAATTAGGCTCTGTGAGATCACCTGCTTGATGAAAATGGGATTTATTTTTAGCATCCTTTTGCCATTAACACAATGCTTAAACATGAGAGACTTGGGAAAATGCATATTCTTTTCAATTCTTCCCTTTTAAATGGCCTATTTTCTATACCATCAGATAGAAAAAGTGACTATCTCAAGGTAGCATAATTTCAATGCCAAACAAACAAATAGAATAAAAATTTTCGGCCAAGTTCAGTAAAATGGAAACTGTCCCCCAGCCCCCAACCTGAAAATCCAGCAAGACAAATCCTGCACCTACAGTCAAGATAGCATATCATCACCAAAATGGGTTTAATCCAGGGATGCATGGTTGGTTTTCCAGTAGAAACAATCAGTGTAATTTTATAGAAGATGTCTATTCTGTTGTCATTAGAAAATCTATCAATATAATTTACTACATCATCAAAAATATAAATGAAACAAATTACATGATCATCTCAATAGATTAAGTGAAAGTATTTAGAATACACTATCTATGCAACTCTTCTTTTTAAAAAATCTGTTGTGGACTGAGCCCCGGTGGCGTAGTGGTTGTGCGCGGGACTGTGGCCCACTGGGATGGAGGTTCAAATCCAGCAGCAAGGCTGGACCTCTTACTCCCACCACCAGAGGGCAGTGAGGCCCAAAAAACAAAACAAAAAAATCTTTAATTTTAACAAGCTTATTGACATAATTCAAATGTCACACAATTTATTTGATAATATTAAAGAGTTGTGCAAATATGACCATAATCAAGCTTAGCACATTTGCTTCTTGTGCTCTTTGTTATTAGATTCCTATTTCCCTTTCATGACCCTAGGAAACTATTATTGACCTGTTATGATCTCCCTAGATTTATCTATCTTGGATAGCTTATACAGAAAACACAAAATACAAGCCAAAAGGTAGAGGCAGAGAGAGAGAGGGGTGGTGGTGGGCGGCCGGCCTACCAGAGGGTCACTTAACTCTGTAGCCCTCCAATCAAGTTAGTGGCACAAAGAAACCTAACTAACACAGAGATCAAAGGAGAAGATGTTACATTTTAGCCTAACTACACCTGCAATGATCGAGTTTACAGTGCCCTCTGATAGCAAGGTTCTCCATATCCCTCTATGATCAGAGGGGATTCTTCAGGGATGTTATCCATGTGGGGATCCTGCAAATGGATTTGGGTTATCCGTGTTACCCATAGCCTTCTGAAAATGGGGAGTTCAGACTTTAAGCACCAATACTTTTCTTTCCTCTGGATTTAGATTTCATTATTTACAATCCTTAGATCCCCCCAGGCTTGTGTGCTACTTCCATGTGGATTTAGGGGACGTGTATCCTTTCATGAAATGTTGTTCTCAAAAAACACGATAGGAGAGAATTTTCTACATCTCCTTTATCTTTAAAACTTTGTTATTGTTCCTCCTCATCTTCTTCACTATTACATTATTTAAAAAAAAAAAAAGCTAATATAACTCAAACAAAAAAACCACTGCCATTGAGTAGATTCTGACTCATAACCTTAAAGGACAGAGTGCCCCCAGGGTTTTCACACTAGAAAAAATAATTTTGATGGTTATTTGGGGTAGAAGGTAGACATGTGTTCCTCTGGGGAAGGGGAAGGCAATACAAAATAAGAGTGAAGACAGCATGAATTATGACATATTAACCTGGTAGGCATGGTCTGAAAGGATGTTTTGCCCTATTACCAATCCCCATTGTTTGTGTAAATAGTGGCCAAAGGGTTTATTCTGTATAAGTCAAAAACAAGTCATGTATTTTGTTTCCTATCTGTCTTATACCTGTATAATTTCCTTTTCTCAATACTTCTTTATATGTTGGTAGTGACATTAATTACACCATCCACAGGATTGCCATATGCCTCAGGCGAATGATGGATAATGTTCTCTAACAGAGTACATAAACTCTAAGGAAGTCTCTAAAGCAGCAGTTCTCAACTGTGGGTTGTGACCCCTTTTGGGTTCAACTGCCCTTTTCACAAGGGTTGCCCAATTCATAGCAGGAGCAAAATTACAGTTACGAAGTAGCAACGAACATAATTTTAAGGTTGAGGGATCACCACAACATGGGGAACTATATTAAAGGGTCGCGGAATTAGGAAGGTTGAGACTCACTGCTCTAAATTGAATTAGAGCCATATATAAACTGTAGATAAATGAATGGACCTGGGGTTCCCACTTAATTCTAACCCCACCCTAAGATCAGTTGAGTGGGTTCTTATGACAAGGCCGTCCTTGATGTTCGCCCTCAGGGAGAGCCACCGAAGGTATGGACGCTGTAGCAAAGTACTGTCAAAACACTGGATGGTGCCTGGCTATCGGAAGGAAGTCTGAGGCTTTCAAGGCTTGTCTTTAAACAAGCGACCATGTAACTCAGGTGTCAACTAAGCCCACGTGGTCACGCTGTCAGTGGGACCTGATCTTTTCCAGCACCTTTGGCTTTCGCTCATATGCTGCCTCCTGAAATGGTGGAGTATTGGCTAGTTCTCCTTGGTACAGTGACCCTGTATTCTTTCCAATTTCTTTTGATATTACACGCCTCATTCAATAGTCTACCCATAGAATCTTTCAGGATTGCCACTCAAGTCATGAATTTTTTTTCATGAGGTTTTTCTTTTTTCCTGGTTAAGATATGCTGAGCACTTTCTTCTTTTTAGGTTTTCTAACTCTAGGTCTCTGTACATTTCATTGTAATCGTCACTTTGTCTTCCGCCTTCCCCCCCCCCCCCTCACTTTCTCTTGAGCTGCCCTTTGAAATTTCCTTTCAGATCTCTGACTTTATCATTTCTTCCATTTGCCTTAGCCATTCTACGATTAGGAGCAAGTTTCACAATCTCTTCTCACCTTCACTTTTATCTTTTCTTTCCCGTTTGTTTAATGACCTTTTGCTTGCTTTATGAATGATGTTCTTTTGTTTTTTTGGGGGGTGGGGCATCGCTGCTCTCTGGTCGTGGGAGTAGGAGGCCCAGCCTTTGCTCCAGTGGCGCTCCTGCTGGAATTGAACCTTCATCCCAGTGGGCCGCAGTCCCGCGCACAACCATTACGCCACCGGGGCGCAGCCCACATGATATTCTTAATGTCCTCCCACAGTTCATCATGTCTTCTGTCACTAGGGTTCAATGCAATCAATATGTTCTTAAGATGTTCTCAAAATTCAGGTAGGATAGACTCAAGGTTGTATTGTGTCTCTAGTGGACTTGCTTTAATTTTCTTCTTCCTTAACCTGAACTTACAACTAACAGTCCGTTCCACAGCTGGGTCCTGGTCTGTTTTCAGTTGCTGATATTGGGCTTCTCCTTTCTTCCTACAGCTGTAGCCAATTGGATTTCTGAGTATTCTGTCTGGATTTCTGTCTGTCCATGTATATAGTTGCTGTTTGTGTTGCTGATAAAGGTAATTTCTCTGAGCAAAATTCTTTCATGTGACCTGCAGCTTCATTTCTGTCACTAAAATAATATTTTCCAGCTGCTATTCCTTCCTCTTTCCAATTTTTGCATTCCAGTCATTAATAATTATCAATGCATCTTGATTGCACATTTGACCAATGTCCAATGGAAGACATTGGTAGAATTTCTTTATCCCTAGCTTGGTGGTGGATGCATAAATGTGAATAATTGTTGTATTCATTGAATTTCCTTCAAGGTGGATAGATACAATCCTATCAAAGACAACTTTTACTTTGAGACAGACCTTGAAATGTCCTTTTTCATAATGAATTGCACCCCTATTCCTCTTTATTGTATCAGTTGGGGCACAGTAAACCAGATGATTGCATGATTCAAAATGGTCAGTACAAGTCCACTTCAGATCACTAACACCTAGGATATTGATCTTTATGCATTCCATTTCATTTTTTGATGACTTCCAACTTTCCAAAATGCATACTTCACACATTCCAGTTTCCCACTGTTGGTAGAGTTTTGCAACTGTTTCTTCTCATTTTGAGTTGTGCCCCATCAGCAAATGAAGATCCTGAAGGCTTTTACTCCAATCATATCACCATGGTCAGCTCTACTTTGATGAAGCAACTTTTCTTTTTTTCCTTTTATTTGGGGGGCACCACTTTCCTCTGGTGATGGGAGTAGGAGGCCCAGCCTTTGCTCCTGTGGAGCCGCTTCTGGAATTGATCCTCCATCCCAGTGGGCCGCAGTCCTGCACACAACAATTACGCCACCGGGGCACAGCCGGATGAAGGAACTTTTCAATGGTTATTTTATGCGTGTGTTCTGACCCACGGGACCCGTCCTCTGGCCCTGTCACTGTTCTGCTTCCATTCATCACCCCTTTAGTATCTGACAGTGTTTCAAAGGTATACATAAGGTTTTCAGGGACTCCTTCCTCCAAAGTAAGCATCTAATGCCTTCTTCACTATCTCTTCTTAGTCTGGAAGCGCCCATGAAACCTATTCACTTTGGTTGCCCTGCTGCCATTTGAAACACCAGGGACAGCGCTTCCGGTATCACAGCGACACACAAGCCACCACAGTGCAACAAACCGGCAGACAGGTGGTGGTGGTTTGGAGCATGAGTACATTACAGCATGCGGAAGGATGATGAAATCTGCCACGCATTCATGTATTTTCCTGTACTGTATTAACATCCTATCCTGTTAACAGGCATTATAGAAATAAGAACCTTATCCTCCTCAATTAGGGGGTGGAAATAGAAATCCCTCCAATCGCTGTAGAGTTTATCGAAACGTAATTTGTGAACCACTTGCCTGGATTACATGGGACACTTGCTAGAAATGCTGGCTTCTGACGCCTTCCCCCAATTTGCTGAATTACAGTAGCTGGAAAATACCGCAGCCTGTTGGCAAGCTTTCCAGGTACTTGTAATACTCTGGTTGAGGCCCCTTGTCAGATGTCTTCTGAATCTGAGCTATCCCCATACGAAGGGTTGTCAGAGCAGTAACTAGTCAAGCTTCTCTTGCGTGTTGGAACAGGGGCAAAACAACAAAGATCGCAAAGGCTGTACTACTTCCTGTAGAGAACAAGAGCAGGAGACAGTATGTTCTGCCACCAAGCCAGCGGAATTTCAGAGGTCGCGTTGGAAATAGTTCAGAGCTATGTTACTCATGTTGATAACAATGCCTGTCTTATTATATAGATTTTTCTAATATGTTTCCTTTTGGCAGGAAGTAACATAAAATTAGACTATTCGATTTATGTGGGAAATGTTTTTATTGTTTTAACGGTTTACTTCAAAGACTATGGAATTTCTCTCTTCTTCTTTTTAAGTTGAACAGTGAAAAAGACCAAACCCAACGCTGTTGCCAAGTCGATGTGGACGCGGAGTGACCCTCCAGGAGAGGGTGAACTGCCCCTCTGGGTTTCTCAGACCGTAATTGTCACCGGAGCAGAAACCCCATCCTTTCTCCACGGAGCCGCTGGTGTTTTCGAATGGCTGGTCTTGTGGGTCACAAAGTGTCACCGCTCTGTCACCTGGGCTCCGAACAGACAAAGACGCTCGAGCATTTCGTGTGGAGATAATACACATATTTTCCAATGGTTAGTGGCTGATAATTATTCCCTTAATAAGGGTGAAAGTGATACAGAGAGCTATTATGATATGCGTCAAGAGTAAGTAGTGTGTTTCAAAACAGTCTGTAAAACCCACCCACTTTGGGGATTAAACATTTGATGAAAATTGAAGTGTATTATCTAACCCTGAAGTAATTTAGTGATTCTTTGACAAACATCCCTCCCTCAGTAATAAAAGTAATCTCAGGAATAATTGTGGAAGGGGAAAAAATCACCACCATATAAATAATGTCAAAGCAAAATTCATTTGAGCTTCTCCAGAAAGTCAGTTGTCTTGATTTCAGCAACGTCTGAGTTCAAAGAAACTGTGAGCAAATTATTTATGTTTGTGGGGTTTTTTTTGTTTTGTTTTTTGGGCATCACTGCCCTCTGGTGGTGGGAGTAGGAGGCCCAACCTTGTTGCTGGATTTGAACCTCCAACCCAGTGGGCGGCAGTCCCTCGCACAACCACTATGCCCCCAGGGCTCAGCCCTGTTTGTGGGTTTTTTGCAAAGAAAACAAGCACACACATTACCCAGGATCTAAAGTATTTTTCTCAAATCATTCTGTTTTTAATTGGCAATAAGCGCCTATGACATATCAGTACATGTGAATTTATTGAATAAGTAAGTCGATAAATTGGTGGATAAGAAGTCCTCCATGATTAGGAGTCTCTTGTGCATTGCAACCCAACAAGGAACCAACAATTTTCAAAGCTGGCTGATTTGTCCTTTAGTCTGGTGTCTTACTCTCCATGGTAAAAGAAAGAAGGGTGTGGAAGGGAAGGCAAAGCAACTGTGACCTTGTCTCTCAGCCTAAGTCACTCAAATGATAACTCGGCAGAGAGTGGTTGATAGAGACTCTGCCTATCACAATGCGGTTGACCTTATCCATGAAGGACCATGAGTTGAAGGACAGCACCCCAAAACAGGAAGAGTCAGCTGTCTTGTGGCCAGAAGAAAAAGGATTGTTCTGGGGCTCATATAACTCTTGCACTTCTTTATGCTCAGAGGCTCTTTAAAGTTTGTAGTCATAAGTATAAGTATTTTGGAAAAGGTTGAAAAAAAAATCTTGGTTTTCAAATTTGATGACCAAATGTGTGAAGGCATTGCCACTTGACTTCACATCTAGATTATTAGCTAGAACCTTTAAAACGCCACCCTTTCTAAAACGCTCACCCTTCTAGTGAGCAGGTGGGTATTGATTTTCCTGCACAAAGATCTCATTGGCTGAAATTCAGTGTTTCTAGAAACTGTGCTGGCTGTTCCTACTGAACAAGGTGATGTAACCACTGCATTCTATGGGTAAGCACTCCATTTCTCTAGCAAAGCATCTTTGTCTCCATTACCATGCCGATAGGAGACATCTTCCATAGCTGTGGATGTCGGCTGACTCCAGGGAATGTCAGGATTTCTAAGAGTATATCAAAGAAACATGATAATACTCAAGAATCCTCTCAGGGTCTTAATGATGTTACCAGCATCCATTCCATACCATGGCAAAGCCAGTCACTACCATGGATGTGAAGACACATCATGGGAACCACAAGAGAGGTATTAAAGGTGTCTGTTGCCTTGTTGAGATAACGAAGCTGTGTCGTCACTGGAAATGAGCACAGCCAACATAACACAGACCAGATAATGCTTGTAAGTGGGCTGCCACTGTCAGAGTTTCTTGATGGCAATTCCCAGGCCCCTGACAGAAGAAACGGAAAATGTTCCAATTACTGAACAGAGTGCAATGCAAACCAATAGAGTAGTCCGTCATATCTTGGGAGATGCCACCAAAATCGGCACCAAGGAGATAAGCGTTGCGAAAACCACAAAGGGTATGCATCCTGGGCCCCTCTACTTCTTTCAGTTTCATGCGAAGGAGCCACTTTTCCTTCACGAGGAACAGGGGCAGCCATCACTGTTAACCCTAATGTACTTAACTGGAAGCCTATTTTCCTATAATATTCAAGAGCTCATTTAAAAATCAGAAAGACAAGATTGCACTTATGAGAACACCCAGGGCACCCACTGAAGGGACCAAAGGGGCAGATGCCAAAGCAAGCCACAAAGCTCCCGTCCTCTTCCGCTCACATTGAGAGTAAGCCTACCCACCAAATCTATCCTTTGAGAGCAGAATGCTCAACTGGCCATTCCTGGCAGGCTTCGCTGGGCGGCGGCTTCACCTGCTGTCCATGGCCCCAGGATGGGGCTTCCCAGGTGCTGTCCCTCGCTCTTAACCCACTTAGATTACCTCTCTCATCCCATGGACCCAAGAAGTGCTAAATGTTCTTCTTTCTACTCTTGATCATTTGCTTTTTGTGAGCTTTTGTCAAAGCTTTCTTTTATCACTGTGAATTGTCTTCGAGTCTTCTTCACAATGACCCTGTAGGACAGAGTAGATCTGCCCCATAGGATTTCTAAGCTGTAATCGTTTGTTACAGGAGCAGGCTGTAACATGGTTCTCCCACAGAGTGAGTGGCTGATGGTTTTGAAACACTAACCTTTGAGTTAGCAGTACACTACTTATCCGCTATGCCACTAGACTCTTTCTCTAGAAGCAGAAACTAATGAAATGCTTGGTTTTTATTTAATTTTATACCAGCAGAACTAGCCAACAGTAGGTCCTTCTCCCCACCCCCAACCCTCCCCCCTCCCCCCGCCCATTAGAGATGAAACACGTATAAGACCCCATCCTGATACTTACTGGCTTTCCTCACTCCCTATGTGGCGGTCATGTGCTTATGTTAATTTTATGATTGAAATGTGGGGGTGGAGTCTGGCCTGTTAATCTGGAGATAACCATTGAGTAGCCAATGAGGCCTCTGTGTGGGCATGACTTTCTCCTGCGACTTTTGGGAAATCTCACGATATTTCCCTCATGGAGATGAGAAGCTATCTTCCCGGTTGTTGGGAGTTCGTCTCAGAGACATGAATCACAGACAAGACAAGATGGCAGTGTCCCAGGAGCTGGGGGAGCCAGAGAAGAAGCCAGATGGCCTTATCCTGATGGAACCAGACCTCTGAAGCTGGCAAAGCCACATGGAGAGCCCTGCCAGCACTAAGTTGCCTCTACTACCACTGGATGTTGTTGATGGACCCTGAGCCCTGGAAGTGAGGAGCCATGGGGAGCCCTTGCCAGCGCTGGAACTCTGCACCCACTGACCTGTGACTTCATGAATCGGAAGGAGATGTTATAGACTGCTAATGGGCATGTGGGCTAATATTGGACTTATGACTTTGAATGGACTGGGTTGGGATGCTTTCTTAATGTCCTCTTCCTCTTGTATGTAAACAGTACCCTTTTGTCCATATATGTGTCTATGAGTTTGTTTCTCTAATTTACCTGGACTAACACACCCTAATTTAAAAAAAATCATTTTATTGGGGTTCATACAGCTCTTATTACAACCCATCCATCCATCCATTGTATGTCAAACACATTTGTACAGTTGTTGCCATCATCATCCTCAAATCATTTGCTTTCTCCTTAAGCCATTGGTATCAGCTCCTCATTTTTCCCCTCCCTCCCTGCTCCCTGTGAACCTTTGATAATTTATGTTATTATATTGTCATATCTTACACTGGGGAGATGTCTCCCTTCACCCACTTCCCTGTTGGCCATATCCTAGGGAGGAGATTATATGTAGATCCTTCTAATAGTTCCCCCTTCCTACCCCACCTTCCCTCCACCCTCCTGGCATCACCATTCTCACAACTGGTCCTAAAGGGATTATCTATCCTGGATTCCTTGTGTTTCTGGTTCTTATCTGTATTCTCTGGTCTAGAAGGATTTGTAAGGTAGAATCGGGGTCATGATAGTGGAAGGGAGGAAGCATTGAAGAACCAGAGGAAAGCTGTATGTTTTATCATTGCTACACTGCATACTGACTGGCTCATCTCCTCCCCACAACCCTTCGGTAAGGGATGTTCCATTACCTACAGATGGGCTTTGGGCCCCCAATGTGTATTCCCCTTCATTTAATTTAATTTTATCCTCTGATAAAATTTTTATTTTTTGATGCTTGCTAACCTGATCCCTCGTGGTCACACAGGCTGGTGTGCTTCTTTCATGTGGGTTTTGTTGCTTCTGAGCTGGATGGCTGCTTGTTTACTCAAGTCTTTAAGACTCCAGATGCTCTATCTTTTAATAGCCAGGCACCATCAGCTTTCTTCACCACATTTGCTTATGCACACATTTGTCATCAGCGATTATATCAGAAAGGTGGGCACACAATGATATGATTTTTACTTCTTTGATGCTTGATCCATGATCCTTTTGACACTTCATGGTCACACAGACTGGTGTGCTTCTTCCTTGTGGGCTTTGTTGCTTCTGAGTTAGATGACTGCTTGTTTACATGCAAGTCTTTAAGAGCCTAAACCATATATCTTTTTTTTATGCTATATCTTTGATAACTGGGCACCATGAACTTTCTTTATCAGTTTTGCTTATGCTCACATTTGTCTTCAGTGATCGTGTCAGAAAGGTAAATATCATGGAATGTCAATTTAATAGGACAAATTGTTCTTGCATTGAGGAAGTACTTAAGTGGAGGCCCAGTGTCCATCTACTACCTTAATACTAACCCTATAAATATATACATGTAGATATATTTCACCATCATCAGATATAAATATAATTACCTATGTATAAACCTGTATTTAAATCTCTATAAGTGCTTTTTGTCTCCTTTTTCTTTCCTCTAATTCCTTTTACTTTCCTCTTGTTCCATTATCGTGCTCAACCTTCATTTGGGCTTCAGTAATTTCTCTAGATTCCATTACCCTTGATCAATCCTTACATTGGGTGAAGCCTCTCACACCCTCCTTGCCACTGATTTTGGATCACTTGTTGTTCCCTTGTCCCTATGTTGGTCAACACCACCTCAAAGTGTCAGTTTTAACAGCATTTATTATCATGCAATGGGAAGTCAAAACGAAGAAAGTCTCAACTCATTTTTTAAAATATCTCTATTACTGTTGCAAATTAGACCAGCAAACAGGCTCTGCTATGACTTTCTCTACTTATCTGTTATTGAAGGAAATGCAGGACTCATATCTGTTCAGGGCTATCTGCACCAAGGCACAGGGCAGATATGAAAACTGGCTTTGTCAGCTTCTTTGCCTCTATGAGCGATGTGACTTGCAATTCTCTCATGACCTCTAATGTCCTGTGGCCTTTTCTTGGGTATTGTTGATTATAAATTGTGAGTCCCAGTATGTCCAAGAGGAGTGCAGGGGAAGTTGATGTTTCTCTCCTTGCTACCAGGACATTCCAGGCACCACAAAATGAAATACTAGGTTCTGGTGAAGGCTATTTCAGAATGGAATGACAAAGCAAGAGAGATAAAGGTTAATTTTTCCCTAACCTTGGATTTTCTCTTGCATCACCCAAGGAAAGTTCCCGGAGATCTTAAACTCTCATGTGAAGGAAGTCATGTCTGTCCTGCCCTCAGGTTTACTTTGGCACTGCAGAGGCACCTCCTTCTTTGACCCTCTCAGCCACACCTACTTCATCACTGGATGAGTCCTCATGGTTTGAGCCTCTGTTCATCCCCACTCAGAGCATCTACTCCATGGTTTGGTTAGCGAAGGCAACAGGCTTATGGGTCACAGAACAACAGGCTTATGGGTCACAGAAGGGGAGTCAAAACTCCCCTCTTCATTCTCTTGCAGGTGTTTGCATGTAGGTGGAATGTGGATGATGTGGCTGGGTTTTCCAGTTTATACTTTCAAAATTCTTTCTAGTAGAAATTGTAAGCATGTGCCCCTTTTGTTGATTAACCTACATATCAGAGTTTTGAACCAACTCAAACCAGTTTAGTCATAGAAGATACAGTCAAAACCCGAGCAGACCCCAATTTGTAAAATGTGCAGGTGTTGGAATGATAACCAGCATAGGAAAGTTTTCAGGAGGAAGCCCCAGAATGGGAGATTCAGAAGAGGTCTATGACTCATTGGCACAGATAAAAGCTCTCAGTGAAATTCAGGACAGATAAGCCCCTCAGGAACAATAATGGGAGTAGCGATATGATGAGAGTAGGGGGATGGTCAGGGAGGGGGAAGGGGAAGAAAAGGGTAATCATAACAAGATTGGATATATAGCACTCCTCCTCCCACCCTGCAAAGGGGACAAATAATGGAAATGTGGGTGAAGGGAGACAAAGGGCTGCGCATGATATCAGATAACAATATATAATTGATCAAGGATACAGGAGGGTGGGGGAGGGAAGAGGAAAAAAGAGGAGCTAATATCAAAGGCTCAAGCAGAAAATGTCTAGGAAATGATGTGTATAAATATGCTTGATATAATTGATGTATGGAATGTTATAAGAGCTGTAAGAGCCCCCAATAAAATGATGGGGGGAGGGAATTGAAAAAGGAAGAATAAGAAGGTAGAAGAGGTGTATGAGCCTTTGAGGAGTTTGCTGCAGAAGAAGGAGGAGGAAGAAGAAGAAGGATAAGGATGAGGAGGTAGAAGAGGTACATGAGCCCCTTGAGGAGTCTGCAGCCTGAGATTGGATTTTTGCCATTTGTGGAGAGCAACACACAGCAAAGTGGTATGATTGCCGCCAACTTTGAATCATGCATCTTTGTTTCAACCTCTGCCTGAAGCGAGCTCCGATTCCTCTTTGACACACATGCGCCCTTGTTTTCTAAGAGGGAGATGATTGTTGATTTACAATTTCCCCCATTTCGGTTATTTTTCTGGTATACCCAGGTATTATTATTATTATTATTATTATTATTATTCTATTTACTGAGGATATCCGTGTGCTATCATGGGCTAAGTGGTAGAAAGTAGGTATGGTAGTCTCTGGGTTTTTCTCATGAACAGACAAGAATATCAATTATGTTTGCCTATTGTGCCAGGGCAAATTCTGTTAAGAGGCACCACCAGGGAGAGCAATGTAGTTCGAAGCAACAGAGTTGCCCTGACTCCGGGATCAGATTGTGGCTAATTTGGGTAAATGAGGTGAGGAATCTGATTTTCAGTAGGTGCACTTTGTGTGGAAAAAAGAAAGAAAGAAACTAAACTCACTACCATTGAGGGCATTCTAATCATGACCGGATAGGGCAGGGCTGAACTGTTCCTGTGGGTTTCCAAGAGTAAGCATTTTTACAAAAGTAGAAAGTCTCTTCTTTCTCCCATGAAGAGTGGAAAATTCAAACTGCTAACCTTGTGATTAACAGGCCCTACATTCAACCTAGTATGCCCGCATGGCAGGTGGGAAGATACACATCTGTAATACCAGACACGCACACCATTGGGCGAAATGCCTAGGAAGACCTACTGAAGGAAGCATACAATCGAATCGTCCCTCAGACTTCTCTTGTACCATGTACCAAGTTAATTTTCTCTTATTCTGTATCTATGTGGTTGAGTTTGCATGTATGATCTTACATTATGCACTCTTGCCTAAAACCGAGAAGCTTTTTGCTGGGTTAGAAAGGAATATTTAATTCCCTTCCATGTTGAAAAGCTGGTTAAATACTTAGCAGTGTTTGTAGTCCAACTGAAGCTTAAAGCTGGTAGAACTAGGCAATACACCAATCATAGAAGAGCATGTTTCGCATCGCTCCAGAATGTTCAACAAAACGGACGACTGCAGCTGTGAAATAAACTAATGCCCCTGGAGATGCAGGCAAATCATCCTACTGTGAAAAGCAGGCGGATACTCACTTTAATTCAAGTCTTCCAACTCCGCTTAGGAGTTCCACCTGAGAGATGATAGGGGTAGTTGTCGAAAGTCAATTCCAACACAGAGCGCCCTGTGCCCAACAGAGAGCACTGTGTGGACCTGTGCCATCCTGGCAGGTAGTGCTTTTCACTGTAATGCCTTTGATGCCTCGGGTCTGGAAAGGTATCAAGGAAAAAGAACCCTTCTCTTAGGATATGAAAGAACAAGTCTGATTTCTCCCTGAGTCAGCATTGGCTTCCCTTCCTGTACATTGTTTGGGGCTGTTTTTCTCAACCCTTGGTTCCCAGCATATTGGGGCATGAGAAATCCTTTGATGAGGACAGTGTACGATATGACAAAGTAATGATAATTTGTAAATTATTATGGGTTCATGAGGAAGGGGACACGGGGAGGGAGGGGAAGTACGAGGAGCTGCTACCAAGGGTCTAAGTAGAAGGAGGATGTTTCAAGAATGACGATGGCAACAAATGTACAAATGTGATCTGCATACAATGGTTGTATGTATTGATAAGATTGGTATGAGCCCCCAATAAAAGATTTTTTTAAAAAGATTCATATTCTAAGTGGGATGGGATGGGAGCATTCTACTTCCCTGGAACTCAAAACAATAATTTTGGAAGTTTGATTGGAGTCAAGTTTGAGAGACCCTACTCTGGACATCTCCCTAAGAAATATTACTCACATTCTCTTATTGATTACCGACTTATAACAGCATGTTAGGCAGGGTTGAGTAGAGCAACAAACCCAGTAATTGTATAAGAAAGACATCTCAGTCAGACCAACACGAGTCTTTAAGTCTGACACTAGTCCGTAAGTCCTTCTTCATATTCATGAAGTCAGTCACATGCAATGATGCAAAATGCAGAAGTATCACAGGCAGGTGGGTGCAAAGTCCTATAGATCCAATGGCAGTGGACTCATTTCCAGAGCTGTGGCAGCAGCCAGCATCCACCAACTAGAAGGTAAAGGCATAGAGAGGGGGGATGGTTCTCAGGGCACTCCTTATGAGAAGGCCACACCACAAGGAGTCTCCAGTAGGCTGTGACTTGTTTGACAGCCTAAATAGCACCCCTACACTTTTATGTATCTTTAAGTTGACATGTAATTGTGTCATCATCACAAACAGTGTTTCCTAAATTGGGTAACACTGTCTTCTAGGAGGTATGGGTGCTGGAACCCTCCCGGGTAGGTACAAAAGCAGATATCCTGGATCACAAAGGTTTTTAAGTGTGGGCAGAGGGGAACAGTAAATTTTTTTCTTCTAAAGAATGGGCAGGGGCTGAGCCCCGGTGGCGTAGTGGTTGTGCGCGGGACTGCGGCCCACTGGGATGGAGGTTCAATTCTAGCTCCACGGAGCAAAGGCTGGGCCTCCTACTCCCACCACCTGAGGGCAGTGATGCCCCCCCCCCCCCAAACAAAAAGCAACAACCAAAAAATAAATAAAGAATGGGCAGTAGGCTCTATAAGTTTAGGGGCTCATGATTTTAAACTGGCAACTGGTAAGTCTTAACTGAAGGCAAGTTCTGATTCAGGACTTCTTACCTTGGCTGGAGGCTTTTGAATAGCATCCAGGCCTAATTGCTCAGTCTCCTGTCTGTAGTTGGCATCCACCCAAGATACTCCTTGGGAATGGGGAGTGAGGGCCGCCCTGAAGCTTTGAGAAATGGCTGAGAGGATATCATTAAACCATAAAAACAAAAGAAAAATTCAATGCCACCAAGTCTCTTCGAAATCACAGTGACCCTCCAGGGCAGAGCAGAACTTCCCTTGTAGGTTTCTGCAATGATAACTCTGCAAGAAGAGAAAGCTTCATCCTGAAACCACAGGTCCTAAAAAGGCAGCAGCTTTTGCATGGGTGACAATGTCCTGCAGCCTGTGATCATTCAAGTCAGTTCCGTCCCATAGCAGCCCTGTGTACACGGACCGCACCAGCGCCTGTTCTCTGCCATTCTCACAGTGTCCCCCATGCGCGAGCCCATTGTTGCAGCCACTGTGTCCTTCCGTCCCCTTGAGGGAACGTCCTATTTTTTCAGTGTCCCTCTATTTACAAAACATGACGTCCTTTTCAGGGACTGGTCTCCTGACCATATGTCCAAAGTATGTGAGACAAAGTCTTGCCATCTTTGCCTCTCAGGAACATTCTGACTGCACATCCTCTAAGGCAGATTCATTTGTTCTTTGGGCAGTCCAGCACTCTTAATAGTCTCCCCGCACACCCCCCGACCCCTGGCCCCAAATAGTCTTTACTTGCACCATAATTCAAATGCATTGATTCTTCTTAGGTTAGCCATAGGTAACGAACCGGGAGAGAGCAGCTGGTCTGGAAGTAGCCAGTCGGTAGGCTGCTCTCTGGCTGATGTGAAGGACTTGTGCAGGCACTTTCACCATGAGAGATGCTGTTGGGAGAAGCCGGTTGTCTTCCCTGGGACAGTTGGTTATGGGCTATCTGGAGAGAGTGGGCAGGCGGTAGTTGGAGCAGAAGTGGAAAGACAGGCACAGAGACAAAGAGAGTTGCCAAGGCATGCTCATGGCCGAATAGGAGAAGAGGCCGAATAGGAGAAGAGGCATCAATCAGTACAGGTGAGTTTTTTCTGGGACCGAGTCCTGAAATCCACCTCCTCAGAGCTGTGATGGTGCAACAGGAGCTCTTGCTTTCTTCTGGAGAGGGTCCGGGAGGGGTGGGCGCAGTGGGCCGCTGGCGCTAGCTCTCGGCACCTGAGAGAGGGCTGTGTGCTTCTCTTCCCAATTCTGCCTTCACAGACTGGCGGGTGCGAGTGTTGACACCACCTGAATGAGTAAAGGCTACAAGTCAGGGTTGCCCCCTCCAGATGTGCTGGTTGTAGATACTTGGGTGAGGCGAGATGGTATGTAGGAGGCAGGCACCAAAGCTATCACCTCTGGACCCATCTCCTTAAAAGCAAACCGTTGTTTGTTTTTTTTTAAATAAATAAATTTTATCTCACAGCTCTCAGAAAATCCATACATCAATTGAATCGAGCACATTTGTACATATGTTGCCATCATCATTTAAAAAATATTTTCTTTCTGCTTGAGGCCTTTGTATCAGCTCCTCTTTTTCCTTTCCCTCTCCAACTCTCATGGACATCTGATAAATTATAAATTATTATTTTCATATCTTACACCACCTGCTGCCTTCCTTTGTCCATTGTTGTTTGTCCCCCCGGGGAGGGTGGGGACAGGGGCGGGAGTGGTGAGTCATGGTTGTCGGTTTCCTGTTTCTTTCCCTTCTCCCCTCACCTCCGCCTATCCTCATGGTATCTATATTCCCATTACTGTTTTGTGGGGATTACCTGTCCTGAATTCCATGTGTCGAGAGTTCTCATCTGTATCAGTGTATGTGTTCTTGTTCTAGTCTAGCTGGATTTGTAAGGTAGAACGGGGGTCATGATAGTGGGGAGGTGGGAGCATGAAAGAAGTGGTGGTGTGTTCTGACAGTGCTGGGGCGCACCCTGGCTGTCTGGTTTTTACCTGGGGACCCTTTTGTGAGAGGATGTCCACTTATCTACAGATGGACTTTGGGTTTCCTCTATGACCCCCATCATTGCATCAATAAATTAAAAGCAAGCAGTATGTAAGGCAGTATATTAACATGATTGTTAGTCTAGAGTAATGTAATAGGAAAGACATTAAAGAAAGCATGAAATGCATGATGAAAGAATCAGAGGCTAGCCGACAAAACTCGCAGGAACGTGGTCTGTGAGTGGTGACTAGACAAGCCGGTTAGGCATCTAGTTTTAGTTCCACGTGTATCCTTTACCCGTTACTTGAGGTAACCTGAGTGTACATCTGTTACATAAAACCACAGGGGCCCCAGGGAGGGTTCTTGAATGCCTTTCCTTCTCTTTAATGTAGAGAAAATAGGGCAGATCAGAAGAGTGAAGAGGCCATCTGAGGCTTGAATTCCAACACTATGTAACATCTTCCTGGTAGTATAATATTACCTCTCCATGTCACGGTCTCCATGGCTGTAAAGTAGGGATCAAATAATAGACTCAGAGATACTTGCAAGGGTTAAAAGATTTATTGTAGATAAAATACCCAGGACAAGCTTATACCAAGGGCTCAAGTGGAAAATATTTCGAAACGAATATGGTAATATGTGTACAAATATGCTTGATACAAATGATGTATTGAATGTTCTAAGAGCTGTAAGAGCCCCCAATAAAATCATTGGAAAAAAAAACCCTAGGACACGGCCTGCTGCTCACCCCCCGCCTCCCCAAGAACTTCAGTTCTTGTCTTTCTCTTCTTTAACACACATAGGAGTCCTGGTGACATGATGGTTACATATGGGAATTGCTGACCACACGGTCAGTGGTGTGAAATTACCAGCCACACTGAGGGAAAAGTGATGAGACTTTCCACTCCTGTAAAGAGTCCCAGTCTTAGAAACCCACCGGGGCCCATTCTATGTCCAATAGGGTCTCTGTAAGTCAGAATCGGCCCAATGGCAGTGGGTTTTAGAGTTCGAGTTACGATACGCACTGGAGTATGCAAACAGCCTCTAATTATCACTGAGAGTAAAGTCAGCCAAATCAACATAGCTCATTAAATCTCCACGTACCGGCTGAGCCCTGGTGGCCTAATGGTTGTGTGTGGGACTGCGGCCCGCAGGGCTGACAGTTCAAATCCAGCAGCAACTCTCCAGGAGCAAGGCTGGGCTTCCTACTCTCACCAGGGCAGTGATGCCACAAAAACAACAACGACAGCAACAAAATATAAATCTCCACGTACCATGAGTTGGCTTGTAAGGGCATCTCATTCATTTTCATTTTAAGTTTTTGTATTTGAGATGGTTGAACTCAGATATTCCAAGCACAACCAACATGATTCCAACCCTTTGAAATAAGCTTTTCTTTACAGGTGGCAGTCTACTGATGACCACGCTAGTTTTATTTTTTTGTTCTTAACAAAATATCTAGATTATGGGCAAAGAACTGTGCAAAGTGTTAGGGGGAGGAAAAGACAGATGCTTATATAATACAAGGCTGAAAAAGAGGAATGGGGTGGGGGTGGTGTACTTAGTTTTGGAAACCTTCTCTCCCAGCCACACAGTAACCAAACTGACCGCCATCGAGTCCGTCCCTTCTCAGATCTGTCCTTGGGGTTTCTCCATTCTGTCAATGTTTACAGGGGTAGAACACCTAGTCTTTTCCCTCGGCATCGTTGGTAGTTTTGAACCCCTGACCTCACAGTTAACAGCTCCAAAGAGTAACCCACTATACCAGAATAATGCAGTCTTTTAATGCTCTTATTTCTTGTATCAGAATGTATTTACCATTCATTTACGCAGGTCATCTGCCCTCCGCCCTGTGATCACTGACAGTACATTAAATGTGAAATCAGCCCTTTTGTCAGGCATAATTCATGGGATGTGGGGGGTTTAGAACCAGATGTTTTTAGGGGAGCTACTTATGAATGGACTTTTTTGTTTTGTTTTGTTTTCAGCTTTCGTGCTATGCCAGAATTCAATTTGTTTTGAAATGAGGTTTCAGAATTTCATAAACAATATTTTCAAATAAATGGTGTGATGCACATATTACCATCAGTTGAGTACATTTCAGAGTAATACACTCTAAATCTGTTTGACATTTGACCCTTTAAGTATTTTTACATTAATAAATCATTTCTGCAGTATTTTTAAATGTTCATAAGTAATTTATAACATTCTACATCTCCAGGGCCTCTTCCATTAATTTGAGTAAAAATGTAAGTCCTAGTAATTAAGACATATAATTATGTTGTCTTGAAACGTTAACGGCCCTTTGGCCTTTACTAAGAGAGGAGTTATCAGTTCCCCAGGAAAGTCAGGGAACTGCTTGACTTGGGACTGTGATTAAACATCTGGACCTGCCATTTTTGAATTCAGAGAGAGAGAGAGAGAGAGAGAGAGAGAGAGAGAGAGAGAGAGAGAGAGAGAGAAGTTCCTTTTATCTAACCATCAGCAAGGCACCTGACAACGTAAAACTACCGTGGAGGATGAATTGAGTTTGCAGATGGGAACTCTTTTAAACATCTGTCATTTAGCTAGTGTGAAAAATCTTATTGCCTCGATAGCCTGTCTCAACTCTGTACATGCTGCTCAAAAATAAGTTTGGGAAGAACTGCCTGTCCAAGAAAAAAAAAAACACGCAAACACACACAGATACACCTTCCCCCCTGGTGTATGATGCTCCTAATGCAGAGGTGGCACTCCAAAAGCCTGTTCTCTATAGCGTGGCTCGCGAGTCAGGTGTGTGCGTTGGCGGTGCTGCTTCGGCCTCACTCTCCCAACCTTTAGAGTATTTGCCAGAACTTTTTATCACTTCACTACCCAGTTTTTCTATAGACGAGGGAGGGGGCAGCACGATCCAACCCCCTGAAACGTTTTCCCTGGGGCCACCGGATCGCTGTCTGGTCCCCTAGAGGTGGGGCCGTCCCCTGCAGGGGTCTCAGGTGGGCGTGTGGGTGGGGCGCTCCGCTCCTGAGTCCCCACCTTGGCCAGGGCTGCCCGTGGGCAGCGCGATTTCAACTTTCGATCGGCGGCCGCTGTAGCGATCGTGTATTCCCGGAGGAGGAGGGGGAGGAGGGGGAGTTGGCGGCCGCCGAGGCCCGGGCAGTGGGCCCCGTCCGCGGCCGACGCGCTCCGCGGTCCTCCCTCGCTCGTCTCCTATGCTCATATTTGGACTCGGCTGCCCGTGCCCAGGAATTTCCCGTCATGCCTCCCGCCGCCCCGTCCGTCGCCCGGAGCCGGCAGGGAGGGAGGAGGAGGAGGGAGGAAGAGCGGCTCGGACGGCGGCGGCGGCGGCGGGGTCTCCCCGGGGTTTCCATGAGCTCGCGGCCGACCCTCCCGCGCCCCCTCCCGCCCTGCCTCTGCCTGTGCCTCTGCCTGGCCGCGGCGCTCGCCGCCGCGCAGCCCCGTAAGTTGGGACGCCCTCCCCGCATCCCGCGCCCCTCCCATCCCCACCCTGGCAAGTTGGGGTATGGGCGGGAGGGTCACCCCGATCCAGAGACCAGCTCCGTGCTCCGTCCCGCGCCCCCTCGCCCCCACCCTGCGGGACCCCCCCCCCCTTTCTCGAGCGGAGACGCGGCGCCCCCGGCTGCACCCCGCGGCGGGCGCTGTGGGGCTGGGTGGAAGGAGGTCAGGGCGGGCTGCGCCCCCGCCGACGGGAGGCGTCTGGCCGCCGCGGGGACACCTTATCCGGCCCTCGGAGCGAACCTGAGCCCGCGGGAGGCTCCCGGGAGGGGCCTGGCGGGGCCGCCGCCGGAGGCCGGGGAGGGGGCGTCGCCGGGGAGGGCTGGGGGTGGCGGTGAGGGGGCGCGGCCCCAGGCGGGGGCCACCCTGTCTCCCTGGCGCCGGCCGCCCAAGGTGGCTGCCCAAGTAACGGGCCGGGCGCGTGGGAACGCACCGGCCAGGCCCGCGCCTCTCGCGCCTTGGCCCGGGTGGGGGGGGGCGTGGGGTGCCGGGCGGCGTGGGGGGGGTGGCGCACCCCGAGGCGCACGCACCCGCCGGCCCGCCCTCCGCGTCTCGGGTGCGGGGGTTAGGCTCCCGCGGCCCGGGCGACATTGAATAGGCCAGAATCAAACAACCCGGGAGCTAGCCAGGTACCAATTTTGTTTGGGTTTTTGGGCTGGGGGGGTATTCAGAAGTGTTTTGAAAGTTTCACACCGGACTTGTTTTCTTCAAGCTATTTGGCTAAGAGGTCTATTTCTGTCTTACTTGGTTTAGGACGGTAAAGCGATGAAGGAAGGGGTAGTTCTATAGTAATAGTATGATTGTTTAAGGAGCGTTTTTTTTAATCGTGGAAAATATGGGAGAAGAATTTAAGTATGATTTTAGATGAAATTGCACGATCCTTTCTGCGAGAAAGGAGTAATCCTCAAAGCTCTGGGTTCCTAATTTTATATGGAAAAGAACAGAAAGGGTGATCCCTCCGATTTGAGATTCCGTATGAGATATGAGTTGGCTTTGTTTTGCCACTAATAGACTAAAGTATCAAAAGAAGATCTCATTACCAGTTAGGATTTAGAAATTACTTGGAAGCTGATCCTATTCGTATGGAGTACATTCCGGGTTGTCTGGGGTATCTCTTTATATTCTCATTTGCAGCCTTGGGAGCAAAATCTATTTTGAAAAGTAGTTTGTCTATATAAAAGTCCTCAGGATTCAGGCAAGTAATTTAGGCAACAGTTAATCAGGTGAATGGCAGATTTTTAAAATATTTAACTTTTACAAATGTGTAGTTTATAAGTATCACTTAAAGGAATGGTACTGGTTTCACCTTTGTTTCAGAATAATTTTCTCTAATCTACCTTTATGGAGTTATACTTTAGAAGTAACTTAAATAGCATTTCTTGGGAAATATAACAGGTTGTAACCTCACATTTTACCGCTGGGCTTCTAAAAATACTGTGCTGAGCCATAAAGAGCAGATTGTCCTGCTAAGGAATGCACCAATATGTATGTCCGCACCCCTGTCTCCTGTGTGTTGACTTGCCAAAGGCTTGTACTAAAGTAGTCCTTGAAGACCAAAACCCACGCCTCCCCAGTAATTTTGAACAGCACGCTTATATTTAGACTCTTTAAACATTTATTCTTTTAATTTAAGTCCCAGCTGACACATCAGTCTAACTTGTGGTGACTTTTACTAGGGCTCTTATGTGAATGACTTGAATTAAAAACTATATATTAAAATAAGTAGCTCCCTGCCCTTTAGAATTTTGTCACAGTACCTACCCTGTCTGTCTGCCAACGTTGCGAGCTTACAAACCATTTAAGCTTTGCATCAGCACATTTTTTTCCTAAAAAATGTTAAATGCTAGTCCGATTGGTTAAGATATCCTTTAAAAAAATCAAGTAATATCCAAAGCATATCACAACAGAAATACTCAGAGGTGATTTTTCTAATACATATGCCATTTATTCATGGAAATTATGTTTTAAATTATTAAAGAATAGCTTTAGGAAATGACTGCTTCTGCTCTTTGGCATTGTCCTCACTAATCTGGTCACAATCTCTTGGATTTTATTCCCATGTTTGCATGGCCTGGTTAGGGAGCTGATACAGATTCTGTCTCTGTAAAATGGTAGACTTGGACATTGTTTTTATGCCCTCTCCGTCTCCAGGATTTCATAATACTGTTTTTGTTTAGATAATCCTGACACCTACTATGTTTGGTTCGCTCTTCATATCGTCAACCTCTGACTTGCTGTTCATGCTAAACTGGTCTATCGGTAGTCAGAACTAGTGGGTGTGGCTCTAGCGTTGGGGAGCCTGCCTGTGCCTTAGGACCATCTTGACACCAGCACAGGCAGGCAACCACACACTCTTGGACAGAGTTTGGTGTTACTAAGTTTCTGTTACCTCCCCTTTCTCACCTAACAGTGCAAAGTGCCAGCAGTGTTGTGGCGGAAATGCCTGCTTCCCGACAGGGGTTAAGTTAGAAACACCAGTGGAGAGCAAGGACTGTGCTCAGAAGGCTCATGGCTAGTGACTGGGGGAGGAGGGGGACATTCCATAGGGAAATGCCTATATTGAGTTACCGCCTTTTGATTGTACACACGAAGAGACCAGAGGTTCAAATCCACCAGTCGCTCCCACAAAGACAGATGAGGCTATCTGCTCCCGTAGACATTGACAGCCCCGGAAACCCTACATAGGGTTGATAGGAGTTGGAACTGACTTGATGGCAATGGGTTTGGTTTGGTTTCATCTGATCTATTCAGAATCAAGGTGGCTTTGAATAGGAGTATTGTCACATAGCTGTAATGCACCACCTTTAATATTTCCGGTTGTTGTACAGATATTCAAGGCTTTTACCTTGAACGTTCCTGTATATTTTCCCCCTGATAAAATGCTCAACATCATCTCAGAACTTGTCTATACAAACAGCACACCAAAGTCATCTTTATGTCTTTTAAGAGAATAGAAAGTTTGTGAAAGCTAGATAGTCTTGTAATTAATCAACCAATTGACATTAGAGTGGATTTCGGTTATTACCTCAGTTAAGCTCTGGCACAGGTAACGGAAATGATTTTGAACTAGCTCTAGAAAAAGAAATGAAGGAAGAGAGGAAAGGGAGGAGGGCAGAAAAGAAAGGGAGGGATGAAGGAATGAAGGGATCCGTGGGCCAATGGGAAGCATAAAGCAGTCAGACCTTATTAGGGCCTAGGACCAGGGAAAGCCTGGACTTTTCCTCTCTCTGACCTTGGTCACTCTTCCTACGCTTGCTTGCCTGCTCTCCTGTGTTCAGGTTGCATGTGGCTGGCTGCTTGGAAACTCTTAACTACTTAGGTGCCCTGGATTCTAGCCACAGGCAGAGACGAACCCAAACAATTGAGCCTCCTTCCTAAATTCCCGAGAGAAAGAACCTTACAGATCCTGGTGGATCTACATTTTCCCTAAGGTGACTTGTTTTAGAGTTCTAAGTAGGACTGAGCGCTGGTGGTACTGTCTTGGGCAAGCATTAGACCGCTAACTCCTGGGTCGGCTGATCAAATCCACTGACTTCTGACGAGATTTATATATAGCCTCAGAACCTGATACATATCTACTGTGAGGCTGTGTTGACTCCACAGCAGTCCATTTTGGGGTATTTAGTGCCGCCATCTAGATGGTTTGATTTTGAATTTCTACATTTTATATGATGGGGTTATTGGTCTTTGAAATGCATAGTTTGTTCTTGATTTCAGTGTGTGTGTATAAGAGCCCATGCCTTCAGTGTTACCTTGAGATATTAATGTGGGTCCTTCATCTTGCTTTAGGAATGCTAGTTTGGACGCTCATGAGTGCAGCACTAATCCAGACTCAGGAATTACAAGGCAGTTTAGGATCCAACTGAGTTGTGAAAATCCTGTATGGTAATACCTAATTCATTTTGGCAGATAATCATTTTCATATTTCCAGGAATTTACTGAATTACAATGCTGCTAAAAAAGGGGGGACCTCTGAAGGATGAGTCCATTAAAACCATATGTGATTTGAACACAGTAACAAAACCTCTCCACCCACTGCCATCTCATCAATTTCATCTCCCGGTGACCCTATGTAAAAGTGGCAGAGACATATACAATAGCCATAGTTTAAGAACCAACAACTGTTTTCTTAGCTATCACACATGCCAGTATTCTCTGTCCCTACCTTTTGTGGAGATTGTCTGCTGCCTGAAATATGCCTATCTCGTTTTGTGACTGTGTCCTGATCACTGAGAGTTTGGCATTTCCCCAAGCTTCGGGTGCATGCATGGAAGCACAGTTTCTCCCTTAAGAGTTGAGTTCATACCCAGGTAATCTCTTTCCTTTTCACTGGACTGTTAGGTTAGGGAGTCCCCTGGCAGCCCCTGTATATTATTGCCCCAGCTATGATGATTCCTGACGATTTCAAGCATTCTGAAATATGTTTTATGGCTTCCGGCTTACTTTTGTTGCCTCCTGTTTTGGACATCAGAGCAAACTCACAGTCCTCTCTCATTTTCAGCCATAACTGTTTTCTAGATTTCTAGGTTTTTCCATGAGTATTGTAGTTCCCTGTGTGAGGGAGATTTGGCTACCCAGATGGAGAGGATGTTTTCCTGTCGAGACAACAGGAGGAAGGAGAGAATAACTAGCTCATGTGGAAGAAAGCCAGTTTGGGTCACACACCCACTATTTAACCATATATAGAGAGGACAGGTGTAGAAAAAAATAAAGCATATATGAAGATAAAGTATAATGATGGAAAATTAGGTTTGGCCTCCATGGAAAGCGCTTCATAAGAGACTGGCAGTTTAGACCAGTATATTAAGCACTGTGAAGTCATTGGGGTTTTCTGGTGCATGAAATAGTAGAATCAGAGTGGAATTATAGACTATATTGTCTAACAGTTTAGAGGATTAGTTTAATTGGGAGACAAAAGGATTGGCCCAATAAGAAAGTGTTGCTTACGTGTTTTTGTGTGAGAATGAAATCTGAACTAGAGAAGTGGCAGCGTGATTGTTGACCTTTTGTTAAAGTGGATTGTACAGACATGATTCATGGCAGATGGGGAAAGAGAGGGACCAGCTAAAGATGACTGACGGCTGTCCAGTGTGGGAGGTTGAGAGCATAGGACCTCAGGTCAGGTTAGTGGGTGGATAAGTGTAAATGGTAGGTTTGGGTTCAGGTATGTAGGTTTGAGGTGTTGAGAGGACATTAATGTGTGATAGTGTTGGAAGTAGGAGACTGTAATTTTGAATGAGGCCAAGAGCTAAACATGTTATAAATAAAGTAAAAATCAGGTTGAGAAAAAAGCTCAGAGAACCTTTGCTGGTTCAAAGAGGAGGAAAAGCAAAAGAGGAACATCATAAAGAAGGTCACTCTGCTCTGGCTGTGAAAGATGCCCAATCCATTGTGTCCATGAGCTTTCCTGATTTAGGAAAGCCACTTGTACTGACGCCAGGAACAATATGTGGAAGCACCGAGCAAAGGCTATTGCAGGCATATGATGTCCTGAGCTTTTTCACCGCTTGATTGCTTATCCGCCTTCAGGGCGTTTCTGCTTTCTTAAGGTAAAGGACACCTGAACACCTTCTGTCTCACTCTGCTCCTTGTTCCTCTCTTCATCTAACCCCAGAGTGAATAGATTGTGAAGAGGTGATTTCCACCAGGGGGAATGAATACTTGTTAGCCTTCTCTTCTTGTTTTACTTCTCTTTACAGGTACATTTTATTCCATAATCTGATTCTTTTTTAAAAAATATCATTTTTTTGGGGGGGGGCAGTAAAATTCTTAGCACATTCCATCCATCCATCCATTGTGTCAAGCACATTTGTACATTTGTTGCCCTCATCATTCTCAAAACATTTTCTTTCTACTTGAGCCGTTGGTATCAGCTCCTCATTTTGTACCCCTTCCTCCAAAACCCTTGATAATTTATATATTATTGTTATTTTGTCATGTCTTACACAGTCCGATGTCTCTCTTCACCCGCTTTTCTGTTGTCCGCCCCCTAGGGAAGGGGTGTGCCATTGTGGTTGGTTCCCCCCTTCTCCCCACCTTCTCCTTCCCTTCCTGGTATCCCTACTGCCCTTATTGATCCTGAGGGGTCTTTCTGTCCTGGATTCCCTGGGTTTCCATCTCTGATCTGTACCAGTGTGCATCCTCTGGTCTAGCCAGATTTGTAAGGTAGAATCGGGATCGTGATGGGGATGGGGGTTAAAGAACTAGAGGAAAATTGTGTGTTTCTTCGGTGCGATACTGCACCCTGACTGTCTCGTCTCCTCTCCTCTCCACAACCCTTCCGTAAGGGGATGTTTAGTTGCCTACACATAGACTTTGGGTCTCCACTCGACACTCACCCTCATTCACAATGATACTACTTCTTTTTGTTCTTTGATATCTGTTACCTGGTTAGATTCTTATTCCATGAAATAATTATGAACTTTTCCAAATACGTAATGAATAGAATGACATATAATATGTTGTGCCCCTTCCTGACCCCTCTTATTTCTTTGTCACCCACAAAGTCCCTGTACACTTGCATCTACTGCCTTGGCCAGCTGTTCATAACACAGGACACTCGGTCCTGGTAGCACCAGTTTGACATGGAATTTGTAGGATTGAGTTACGTAACTCCACTTTGTATAACCTTATGACCCTGCCATTGTACTGATTAGTAAGATTTGTGACAGGTTTTTTTTTTTTTTTTTTTTTTTGATACGTGGCTTTCTGAAGTGAATTTACTTCTCGAGAAGTCTTTATTTAGTCTGATGTAGAGCTTGGTCAACATGAGGTGACTGTGGGTGGGACAGAGTACTGGTATAGGAAGTGTGTGCTCAGGGCCTGACTTCAAGACCAAGCAGTATATTCTTTTTCTGCTTCTAAAAATAGTCCGTTATTCATAATACTTGTGTAAAACAATACCTGTATGGATAATATATAGTAATGAGTAATTTCTACTTTTTTTTGGGAGGGGGGGCATCACTGCCCTGGTGAGAGTAGGAAGCCCAGCCTTGCTCCTGGAGAGCTCCTGCTGGATTTGAACTGCCGACCCTGTAGGCCGCAGTCCCGCACACAACCACTACACCACCGGGGCTCAGCCCGAACAATTTCTATTTTCAATAAAAATAATTGGGACTCTCATATATGCTACTTAACTAAGAAAATACATAAAACAATAAGCCACAATAAAACTTTGAAGTTTGATAGATTTATTTTCTTATTAAATTTTAAATGAGTAAAGAATTTACATGTTAGGGAAGTAAGGAGATGTGGAAATTGTGATTCATAGAGTATTACCAACACTAGACTTTTTTTTGGCATCACTGCCCTCTGGTGATGGGAGTAGGAGGTCCAGCCTTTGCTCCTGGGAGCTGGAATTGAACCTCCAACCCAGTGGGCCACAGTCCCACGCACAACCACTATGCCACCGGGGCTCAGCCCAACACTAGACTTTTTAACACTAGATTTATTTATTTGTGGATATTCTAGTACTCAGAATCCTTTTGCAATAAGCAATTGTCTACTTTATGCCAAGCAATGGTAATACTAGCAAAATTGGACTGGAGTTAAAAGTCAGATATATATTCTTTTTTTTTTTTTTGGCATCACTGCCCTCAGGTGGTGGGAGTAGGAGGCCCAGCCTTTGCTCCGTGGAGTTGGAATCGAACCTCCATCCCAGTGGGCTGCAGTCCCGCACACAACCACTACACCACCGGGGCTCAGCCCAGATATGTATCCTTTTATAAAGTGCACAAATACTATTTAAAAATTGCATGTTCAATTGTGAACATGATTATTAGGGCTACTATGCAGTTTTAAAGATGGAATTTATATGCATATATGCACACCTAACAACACTGTTGTGGTCGTCATTTAATTGTTTTTTTGGGGGGGGGGGCATCACTGCCTATGGTGGTCGTGGGAGCTACCCAGCGCTGCTCCTGAGAGCCGCCGCTGGATTTGAACTGCCAAGCCCACGGGCTGCAGTCCCGCACTCAACCACTTATACCACCGGGGCTCAGCCCAATTGTTTTCTAGTACAATAAATCGTACGATAAATCCTAAGATTGGAATTGCGATCCTAATGGCTTCTTTCTTTTTAAAATCATTTTATTGAAGGCTCATACAACCCATTACAATCCATCCATCCATCCATCGATTCGTCCATTGTGTCAAGCACATTTGCACATTTGTTGCTATCATCATCATTCTCAAAATATTTTCTTTCTACGTGAGCCCTTTATATCAGCTCTTCATTTTTTACCTTCTCTAGTTTCTTTTTTTTTTAAAGATCATTTTACTGGGGGCTCTCACAACAATTTATACATCAATTATATCAAGCATATTTGTACATATGTTTCCATCATCATTTTCTATATACTCTCTATTTGAGCCATTGGTATCAGCTCCTCTTTTCCCCCTCCCCCCACCTTTCATGTTGTTTTGAATCAGTAATCTTATTTAAAGGCATAAGTAATCAACCAAAAACTTATATAAGTCAATTCTTCAATATATTAAACCTAAGATTATACTGAAAATAAGCCTGTAAAAACTCAGGATAGCCCTTGTATAACTTAGCGCACCACACAGTTCACTTTCATTTGTCTTTTGTTTATGTTGTGTTTTACCGCCAGAGAGTTTGGGTGGGGGTGGGGTCAGGTGAGATGCACAGTGCATTTTCTGACCAAAAAATCAAGCCAGTTGCCATTGAGTTGACCCATGCCTATAATAGGTGGATGCACATTTTTTCTTAGATTACACATGTACTTAAAGACCTTGTTCTAACATCTTGGTGTGTGAATATGCCTCCTAGGCAGAGAGCCACGAGGGCTGGGGAGGAAGATGGATTGAAATTGCAAGATGCTAACGTACACGCAAAAGCCACTTGAGAAAAACAGACGGTTGAGAATTGAACATATTTATATCCTTGCGGTTGTATGCATGTTTCAAGGGAGTCAGCGAGTGTGATGTAAAGAACATTGGATGGTGACTTGGGAGACTGGCCGTGATCGTCCTGTCCTTGCTACGTCCTTTAAACTCGTTGTGTCTCAGTTTTCATACAGACTGCATGGATTGAACTGGATGATACTCGATGTAGCTTGCTTTAAGATTCTGTTAATGTATGTGCTGCCTAATGTCTTGAAGTAGAGTCTATAATTTTGAAGGAAACAATATGATTAATACATTATGAAAAGTCATGCCTACTCTCATTATGTTTAGTTTAAGTTGGCCCTTTATGCAATTAAATATAAATGTCGTTTGTGTCTAAGGGCTTATGTTGAAACATCTAGCCTAATACACCCAGAATTTGATCCATAAGAAAAGTTACGTAACCTTTAAGCAGGTTTAAGGACAGCCACCCCTACCTCCAGAAGAGTTTACATCAGAGGATAGCACTGAAGCTACAGCTCAGGGCAGGGCGAGTGACAGCTCTGACCAGAGCACATGGGAGCTAATGAAGGGGGAGGAAGAGAGAGTGAAGCACATCCTGACCCACCAAGCCTTGAGGAGGATATTCCTGCTCAGAAGAATAGAGGGCCGGCCCCACTCTTGACACGGCATCCCTCACTGATCCATGGCCCTGTGAGGGACAACACTGGAGACACAGTGTGGGAATGGCGCCCCATCTGACCTCACCACACTAAGGGTGCACAACAGAACAGCAAGGGGAGCAGAGCGAGGAAGTCCCAAAGGAATACTAAAAATAGACTTTGGGGCCAGGGCATGGCACCTCATCCGACTGGACCTGAAAACACTCCTAAAGGTCAACAAACAAACCTTGAACTATTTATAGGCTTTTCCTTTTCTTTCTTTCTTTCTTTCTTTCTTTCTTTCTTTCTTTCTTTCTTTCTTTCTTTCTTTCTCTCTTTCTCTCTTTCTCTCTTTCTCTCTCTCTCTCTCTCTCTCTCTCTCTCTCTCTCTTTCTTTCTTTCTTTCTTTCTGTGTGGCATCACTGCCCTGGTGGGAGTAGGAAGCCCAGCCTTGCTCCCGGAGAGCTGCTGCTGGATTTGAACTGCCAATCCTGTGGGCTGCAGTCTCTCACACAACCACTAGCCACCAGGGCTCAGCCCCAGGCTTTTATTGTCAGTTTTTTGTTGTTGTTTTGTTTTGTCACTTTGTTTTTCTCTGTCTTATTTTTGTGCATAGGTGGGACAAACAATCTGGAGGAGAAAACAACGGGACTGATGGCTCCTGGAGGATGTAGGAGAGGGGGAGGCAGGGTAAAGGAAGTGGATGTTAACAAACTGAAGGACAAGGGAGTTACAAGATCTAAAATTGATGGACAGGAGATTGTAGGAGGCTTGATAGGCATTGATCAAGGGCAATGTAACTGAGAGGAATTACTGAAGCCCAAAAGAAGGCTGAGCATGATAGTGTGACAAGAGGAAAGTAAAAGGAAATAGAGAAAAGAAATAGGAGGCAAAGGGCATTTATAGAGGTCTAAATATAAGCATGTACATATGTAAATATATTTATATATGATGATGAGAAAATAGATCTACATGCATATACTTATAGGGTTAGTATTAAAGTAGCAGATGGATATTAGGCCTCCACTCAAGTACTCCCTCAATGCAAGAACCCTTTGTTCTATTAAACTGGCATTCCATGATGTTCGTCTTCCTGACATGATCACTGAAGACATAGCAGGTGCATAAGCAAATGTGCAAAGATATACTGTCTGGGGTCTTAAAGGCTTGAAGATAAACAAGTGGTATCTAACTGAGAAGCAACAAAGTCCACATGGAAGAAGCACACTAACCTGTGTGATCACGAGGTGCCAATGGCATCAGGCATCAAGTATCAGGCATTCAAGAATAAAAAACATCATTGTGAATGTGAGGGAGTGCGGATTGGGGGAGCCAAAGCCAAAGCCAATCTCTAGGCAATTGAACACCCCCATACAGAAGGACTGTGAGGAGGAGACTAGCCAGTCAGTGTGCAGTGTAGCAATGTTGAAACATACAACTTTCCTCTAGTTCTTCAATGCTTCCTCTCTCCAACTATCATGATCCCAGTTCTACCTTACAAAACCGGCTAGACTAGAGGATGTACTGATACAGATAGGAACTGACTGGAAACACAGGGAATCCAGGACAGATGAACCCCTCTGAACCAGGGGTGAGAGTGGCAATACTGGGAGGGTGGAGGGAGGGTGGGGTTGAAAGGGGGAACCGGTCACAAGGATCTGCATATAACTCTCTCCCTGGGGGATGGAAAACAGAAAACTGGTGAAGGGAGATATTAGTGTAATACATGACAAAGTATTAATATAATATAATTTATAAATTATCATGGATGTGTGAGGAGAGAGAAGGGGGGGGAATGAGGAGCTGATACCAAGGGCACAAGTAGAAAGAAAATGTTTTGAACATGATGATGGCAACAAATGTACAAATGTGCTTGACACATGGATGGATTTGTGAATTGTGATAGAAGTTGTATGAGTCCCCAATAAAATGGCTAAAAGTACATATGTAGAGGACAGATTAAAATTTATTAGAAGCATCATAGTAAATATTCCATCTGACATGATGCCATTCAGTACTAGATAGGACCTTCATTCTATGGATTGCTTAGTTATGCCTCAGAATATCTTGCAGATGGGAAAAATTACCTTTTAGCTGCGTCCAGCACTAATGATTTACCTCTAAGGATTCTAGAGATGTACTTCACTGTTAAGGTCTTATCATTAAACAACAACAAAAACTTTGTCATTGGGCTTTGTAAGAATAACTGACTATGAATATATATAACTAGTTGGCAGAAGCTCAGTATAACACTGCACTCTGTGCATTGGGTGCTGTGCTTCATTGGGACAATCATAAAGAGCTCTGGGAAGCAAGATAACCGCCATAATAATAACAGAGTAAGGCTAAAAGCAGAAATGAAGATATGGACTAGGCTCAGGATGGGTTCCAGTAAGGGTTTCCAGTGTTTAAAAGGAGGCTACCTGCTTACCATTCCGGAAAACCATTATTCATGCGTAACCTATCAGAAAACTTTTAAACAGGAAACCCAATGACTGCCCTTGGTGGGTCATGGGTCACTTCTCTCTGTTCCAGGTAGAAGTTTGATCTTGGTTGTACTCATTGTCTCCCCTTTTCTGCTGCCATTTCTGTGCTGTGGTAGTTTTATTGTGTCTAGGAAGTCATAGTGCGGGGCCTGTGCTTCAAGGAGGCGCTCCTCAGTCTTCTAGGATTTGGATAGGATAGCTCATGTGTGCCTGGTTAATTACAAGTTGGGCTTCTTAACTAATTTGAGTTCAGGTAGACTAGTAAATAGTAAATTCACCAAGCTCCTTATAATAGCACCTTTGTTGGCACAGACCATTCACTTGTGAGACTGGAGACTCAATGAACCCCCAAACTCTGCTAATCTGACCGTTAAAAAGAGTATTGTTTTTGCCCTCTAGGAAGTTTTGGTCCTATTATAAAATATTGGATCCCTGGTGGTGTAACGGTTAAGTATTGGGCTACAATCTGCATGGCCAACAGTTCAGAACCACCAGCACTTCTGCTGGAGAAAGACTGGGTTTTCTACTCGCATAAGCAGATTCTCGGAAACTGCCAAGGGGTCCCTCTAAGTCGACATCCACTCGATGCAGTGAGTTTTTTGACTAACGATTTCATATACATAAAACAATACACAAAATCTCTCTAAAGCATAAAGAATACTTTTTACCCCCAAATAGCTAGGGGTTACCTGCATAGCCCTTGCTTGTCACATTACTTTTGCTCTGCTCCTAGGTACACTGTTTTGTGTTTATCACTCCCTGGCTTATAATTTTACCTTTGATAAATACCAGTTTACCATGGGGAGCAATTTTATCATAAGCCCCCAAAGCACACCCATGGCCATCACATTGATTTTGACTCATCGTGAGCCCACAGGGCAGAGTAGAGCTGCCTCACAGGGTTTTCAGGATCATAGATCTGTCTTGAAGCAGACAGCTTACTGCATCTTCCTGCACACTTTCTGTTAGCAGCCAAGTGCTTTAACCACAGTGCCACCATGGCTCATTCGTTTTGTCATGTTGTTTGTGTTGAGTGCCATCTAGTCAGTTCTGACTTCCTGTGATCCTGTGTACAATAGAAGGGAACACTGGTTGTGAGCCATCTGCACAGTTGTTCCTCTGCTTAATCGTGTTAGTCTGGGTAGACTAGAGGAATGAATTTATACACACACATATGGATATAAGGAAAAGCTTTGTATACAAGAGGAACAGGACATTGAGCCCAGTCCAGTTCAAAGTCATAAGTCCGATATTAACCCATATGCCCAAAATCAGTCTATACGGTCTCCTTTTGACTCACGAAGTCACAGGTCAGTGGGTGCAGAATCCCGGCGCTGGCAGGGGTCTCCTTATGGCTCCTTGCTTCCAGGGTTCAGGGTCCATCAACAGCAGAAACAACTCATCGCTGGCAGAGGTCTTCATGTGGCCACCCCAGCTTCAGAGGTCTGGCTCCATCAGGGCAAAGCCATGTGGTCTCTCCGCCGGCTCCTCCAGTTTCTTGGACACTGCCATCTTGTCTTCTCCGTGATTCATCGTCTCTGAAACTAACTCCCAACCACTGGGGAAGATAACTTCTCATCTTCACGAGGGAAATATCGCAGAGATTTCCCAGAAGTCTCAGGAGAAAGCCATGCCCACACAGAGGCCTCAATGGCTACTCAATGGCTATCTCCAGACTAACAGGCCAGCCTCCACCCCCACATTTCAATCATAAAATTAACATAGGCACATGACCGCCACATTTATCAAACAGGATGTCCTTCTCCCGGGACTGGTCTCTCTTATCAACATATCCAAAAGATGTAAGACAGACCTTGCCATCATTACCTCTGTGCAGCACTTTGGCCCTACTTTTTCCGTGACAGATTTGTTTGTCCTTTTAGCAGTCTGTGCTACTGTCAATATTTTTCTCCACCACAACTCAAGTGCATCACTTCTTTTACACTCTTCCTTATTTAATGCCCAACTTTCACATGCATACTGTGCAATGGAGAATACTATAGCTTGGGTCAGATGCATGCTCATCTTCAAAGTAACATCCTTGCTTTTCCGTACTCTAAAAAGGTCTTGTGCAGCAGATTTATTGTGGCAGTCATGTGCTAATGTTAAGTTTGTGATTGAAATGTAGGGGTGGAGTCTAGCCTGTTAATCTGGAGATACCCATTGAGTAACCATTGAGGCCTCTGTGTGGGCATGGCTTTCTCCTGATACGTCTGGGAAATCTCTGCGATATTTCCCTGGTGAAAAGGAGAAGCTGTCTCCCTGGTTGTTGGGAGTTAGTTCTCAGAGATGATGAATCACGGACAAGACATGATGGCAGCGTCCGAGAAGCTGGAGGAGCCGGTGGAGAGACCGGCGGCTTTGCCCTGATGGAGCCAGACCTCTGAAGCTGGGGTGGCCACATGGAGACCTCTGCCAGCGATGAGTTACTTCTGCTGTTGATGGACCCTGAGCCCTGGAGGCGAGGAGCCATGAGGG
>PVJH01022950.1:0-35720 GCA_004026705.1 Nesogale talazaci
CCCCCAACACCACACATTCAGAGGTTTCCACACAGCCACTACACTTGGAACCCGCCAGGCAGTTGACACAAGTGTGGCAGATCCTGCTGCAGCTGTAAAGTAGGGACTCAGCATTCCGAAGCTAGCCTAAGGCACAATCCTATCTCCCAGCTCAATCCTGCCCTCCCTGCTCTGAGCTAGGGATGAATCTATATGCCAGTGGCAGGTCTCCCCAATCCCTGCCTACCTGTGGGAAGTGCCCTGAGATGGCCCAATATCCAACCTATCCCCTAAAAACACTGCCCTGGACTCTGACAACACTTTTCAATAGAGCCAAAATGTGCAAGCTGCAAATAGTTCCTGAGGAGACCTGAGGGAAGCTGCAGCACAAAGCTTAGGAGAAGGTGAGAGGGGAACCACAGCAAGACAAAGAGGAAACAATCCCTCAAGGCAGAAGGCTAAAGGCAGTCTATAGGAAATCCAACACCAGTCTTCCAATGAGAGAGCCTAGGTCTCTGATACACCAGGGAAAATAGCAACTAGTTCCAATAAACCAAACCCAAAACAGCAAGCTGCTTCCACAGCATCAAAAAGAAAAGAGAAACCAAGTCCCATGGAAGTTGACCAGATGGACCTAACGGCAATCATAGAAAATGCAAATGTTGATCTCCCAAAGAAAGAAATCTTCAGAATGTTGCTAACACATATACAGGTCATAAATGAAGTATTACAAAAGAAGGAAGATTCGATAAAGAGATAAAGGTCATGCACCAATGGGAAATCCAAGAACTAAGGGGTGAGCTAAGAAAAATTAGTAGTCAACTTTCAGACTTCACCCAGAGAATGAAGGAGGCTGAGAACCACACCAGTGACCTAGCAGACTCACAAGCACAAATTAATAAATGTGAGAAAAATCTATCAGAGAAGCAGAAGAATATTTCAGGGATATGTCTGATGTTATATGAAGGAAAAGCATTAGAATTATCATTTTACTCTAGGAAGGTGCATGAAGGAAACCAACATTCAAAATAGATTGAATAAATTGGGGAAAACTTCCCCAGTTTGATGTGTGAAAACCAGGCAACCATCCAGAAGGCCAAAAGAACGCCATTCAGACTGAACTTGAAGAAGAAAGCACTAAGACATATAGGTGTTAGGCTGTCTGATTATGAGGAAAAGGGAAAAAATATGAGAGCAGTTAGGGAAATACTGATAATCACATATAGTCAAGCAGATAAGAATATGCTCAGCCCTATCAATGGGAACTATGAAGAAGAGGAGAGAGAGGAGCAGCATATTCTGAAAATCACAGGAAAACCACACAAACCCTAGAATAATCTATTCAGCGAAATAATCTATCAAAATTGATGGAGAGGTGAGAATCTTCCCAGACAAGGAAAATCTCAAAGAATATGCTAAAAGGAATCCAGCCTTACAAAAGAGCCTCACTGACTCATAGGGGGCAGAAGAACAATCACCAAGCACATATAGGAGATTGCCACACAGAACGACTCTACCCAGAGACCATCAAAGAAAAACAGCCCCCAAGATAACTCTGGCTCAGTGATGAAGTAAGGCAAGAATGAACCACAATCACACATGGGCAAAACCCACAGAGATAGCAAAACAACCAACACAAGAGCGATATAATGACAACACAGAGTGCACAGATAGATGAAATAGCCCTGAATATGAATGGATTGAAATCAGGTCTTACGAGAGAGAGATTAAAGACTGGCTTAGCGATTTAAAAGAACACGACTTAATCTGCTATCCACAGGAGACACATGTTAAGATCACAGAAAAAATATGCTGAGACTCAAAGGCTGGAGAAAAGCATACTAGGCAAACAGCAATTCAAAAAAAGCAGGTATAGCATTCCTTTTCTTGGATAAAAATGATCTCAAAGTGCAAACCATAAATAGAGACAAGGGAATAATAGAAAAAGAACCACTAATTATTTGAACTTCTAATAAGCGTCCAGTGGAATATGTGAATCAAAAGCTCCAAAAGGTGAAAAAAGAATCCACAGCCTCAACAGTTATAGTAGATGCATTCAATACACCGCTCTCTGAGATAGATAGTTCACTGGGAAAGAAACTCAACAAGGGGGCTAAACATCTAAACACTACAATTAGACACTTGGACCTAATAGATATCTGTAGAGCTCTCCATCCAAATACAAAAAAAATTCATTTTTTTCAAGTCCATATGGCACATATTCAAAGATTGACCACATCTTAGGGCATAAGTTGAATCTGCATAAATTTAAGTTCCTTGCTATCATACAGATCTCTGTATCATAAGATTAGAATTAAATAAAAGGAAGATAAATAAAAGGGTGAACAACTGAAGGATGACTAACTCCCTATTGCAAAAGGATTGGGTACTGGCTCAGATCAGAGATGAAATTGGGAAATTTCTAGAAACTAATGGGAATGAGAACATGACATACCAAAACCTATGGGACACAGCAAAGGCAGTCATCAGAGGAATTTTTGTAGTATGCATGCACACATTAAAAAGGAGGAGAGACTTATGACTGATACACTGTTACAAAACCTACAGCAACTAGAGCAGAGTCAACAAGACAATCCAACTAATAGCAAAAGAAAAGAAATAATAAAAATTTGATCTGAGATTCAGGAGAGGGAAAATAAAAAAAATGTAAAAAAAATAATTCAGCTAAAAGTTGGTTCTTTGAAAGGATAAAACAAATTGACAAACCTCTCACAAATTTAACTTCCTTCCAAAGGAAGGAAGGAAGGAACACATTACAATAGTAAGGACAAGGGATATAGTGGACACATTACAACAGACCCTAGTGAACTCAAAAAGATAATTACACAGTACTATGAAGGTCTGTACTCTAATGAATTCAATAACTTGGAATACATGGACTATTTCTTGGAAAACAATCCCTTCCTAGACTATTCCTGATGGCCCTTAGGAACCTCAACAAACCCATATCAAAAAAAGAAAGAGACAGTTACCAAGGAATTATCAAAAAAAAAATCCCCTGGACCAGATGGGTTCACTGGAGAATTCTATTAAGCATTTAGGGAAGAACTGACACCAATCCTGCACAAACTCTTCCAGGACATAGAAAAATATGACTAACTCCCGAATTCCTTCTAAAAAGCTAGTAGAATTCTGATGCCTAAACCAGGAAAAGATCCCACAAGAATTGAGAACTACAGACCAATTTCCTGAATGAATACAAAATATTTAACAAAATATTAGCCAACAGAATACAAAAGCATATAAAACAAAAAAATTCACTATGACCAAGTAGCATTCATACCATGGATGAAGGGATGGTTTAACATATGAAAGACTATTAATATCAATTGCCACATTGACATGAAAAACTATAAGAAGCACATGATGATAATTTTAGACGCAGATAAAGTATTTAACAAAATGCAACACTAATTCCTTTTTAAGGCATTCGAGAAGATGGGAATGGAAGGAAAGTTTCTCGCGACAATACAAACTTTTTTTTCAATACAAACTTTATATGAAAAACCAACAGCCAACGTAGTAGTCAATGGAAAAAGACTAGTATAATCCCAGTGGATTCCCCTTGTCACCACTCTTATTTAATATCATACTGGAGGTTTTAGCTGATAGCCTAAGGTGAAGAAAAGACATCAAAAGTATTCACATGGGGGAGGAAGAAGTGAAATGTCGTTATTTGTAGATGATATGATTTTATATATGGAAAATCCCAAAAGCTGCACTAGGTGGAAGCAATAGAAGAGTATGGCAGAGTGGCAGGATACAAGATCAACAAACAAAAGTCCATCAGACGCTCTATACATTGAATAAGTCTACAGAAGAGGAGATTAGAAGGTGGTACCTGTCACAATAGTCAAACACAAATTAACATATCTAGGAATATACCTGACTAAAAGAACAAAATTTCTATATGTCAAAAACTTCAGAACACTATTATAAGAAACCGAGTGACCTTAACAAATGGAATAATATCCCATGCTCATAGATCAGAAAACTCAATATAATAAAGATGTCAGTTCTACCCAAGGAACTATATAAGGTTAATGCAATTCTGATACAATTGCCCTCATCTTTCTTCAAAGAAATGGAAAAAAAAAGATTACCGACTTCATATGTAGAGGGAAGATACCCAGAATTAGCAGAGAATTCTTCAAGGACACAGGGAAACGACTTGCTTTGCCCGACTTTATCACATATTATATAGCCACAGTGATCAAAACTGCATTGTTCTGCTATAACAATAGATACTCAGATCAATGGAAAAGAACTGAAAACCCAGAAATAAAAGTGTCAGTATTCAGATAACTGATCATTGGTAGGGGCTCCCAAAATATCAAATGGGACACAGATGCCCTCTTCAACAAGTGATGGTATAAAAAATTAATATTTACCTGTAGAAAAATGAATCAAGACCCTTATCTCACTCCATGCACAAGAATAAACTCAAGGTGGATCACAGACCTTGAGGTAAGACCCCAAACTATTAGGGCCAATGTAGGAATTAGGACCAACCTAAGAGCTTGGACACAGGGAATATGTAATCTATCAGAAATAGGGAAGGACACAAACACATAGGAGGCAAAAATTGAAAAGTGGGATATACTGAAGATAAAACACCCATATACATCAAAAGTATAAGAGAGTAATAAGAGAGCAGACAGACTGGGAAAACTTCTTTAGCAATGACAAATCAGATAAAGGCCTCATTACCAAAATTTACAATACCCTGATAGGTTGCAGAAAGAACAAAACTACCTGCCCACTGCGGACCTGAACAGAAGTTTCATAGAGGCAGAAATCCAAATGGCCAATAAACATATGAGAAAAGGTTCCCTATCATTAGCCATAATGCAATCAAATCAAAAGGAAATGCAAATCAAAACAATGAGATGCCACCTCAGACCCTCAAAGATAACCCAATTAAAAAAACCAGAAAGCAACAAGAGTTGGAGTGTCTGTGCTGAAATAGGAACTCTTATCCACTGCTGGTGGACGTGTAGGTATATATACAACCACTATGGAAGTCAATTTGATATCTAAAACAGATGGAAATTGAGCTCCGATATGACCCTGCAGTCCCCCTACTGGGCATATACACAAAAGAGGCAAGAAATAAATCATGGCCAGACACCCGTGCTCCAATGTTCATTGCAGTACAGTTCACAATTACAAGGAGTTGGAAACAACCCAAATTTCCACTAACTGAAAAATTGATTAAAAAACTAGTCCGTACACACAATGGCATATGCATCTCTGAAGAATAGTGATGAACACATGAAGCATATTGCCACATGGGAAGACTGGACAAAATTATGCTAAGTGAAGTAAGTCAAGCATCAAAGGAAAAGTATGGCATGGGTCAGCTGAGGTAAGCTTAAAAAAAAATAAAAGTGGCATAGAGAAAAAATCTATGGTATAAAAAAAATTCCTGGCGTAAAACTCAGGTAAAATGACAGGGGCGAGACCAAATCCAGGCGACACGTGGTACCCAACTGAGGAGGGGAGGAGAAGATGGCAACCTATAATGGGGGAATAGGACACTAACCAACCCAGGAGTGTATGGTAGAAGAACCAAACTTAAATCAAGATTCCAGAATGCCATTGCAGCATGACAGCATGAAGCAGGGAACAGAGGAGTCTGATTGCCCAGCCCTAATCCCAAGTATGGGAACAGCTGCCTCTATGCCCAGGGGAGTTTGTTTGGAGGTCAGCACTGAGTCTGTAGTGTGGGGAACCTGACATGTCTGATCACAGCACACCAAACAAGAGCAAATGAAGGGGGAGGAAGAGAGAGAAGAGGGCAACCAGGCCCATTGAGCCTAGAGAAAGATCTCTCTCAGAACAGCCATCCCACAGAGAGGATGTTCAACCTTTCTATGAAAAATAAAGTGTCCCTTGGTGACCCAAGGCCTTATGGGGACAACACTGGAGAAGCAGGATTGGGCATGTACCAGAGTGACCCCACCACTCCAAGGCAAGGGCGTGCAGCAGAGCAGCAGGAAGAGCAGAATATGGAGTTCCCAATGGAGTGCCAAGGGTATACTTTGGGGCTCGGATGGGGCACCTCATCTGACTCAACCGGAGGAACTCCTGGAGGTCAACAACCAAAGTTTGAACTATTCACAGATTTTTCTTTTGATTTATTTATTTATCATTTATTTATTACTTACTTATCTATATTTTTCCAGGCATTGTTTTTTTTGTTGTTGTTGTCAGCCTTTTGGTTGCTTTTGTCACTTCATTGTGGGATGTCATCTTTATTTATTGTATATACCATTATCTATACAATTCTATCTAGATAAGATAGGCTGGATGAATAGTCTGGAGGAGAAAACAATGGGACTGATGGTTCTGGGGGAACATGTGAGATGGGAAGGTGGGGGGAAAGCAGGTGGTATTGAGTATTCCAGGGACAAGGGAACAATAAGAGATCCAAAATCATTGGCAAGGTGGGTGTGAGAGGCCTGGTAATGATTAATCAAGAGTAATGTAACACAGAGAAAATATTGAAATCCAAATGCAGGCTGAGCATGATAGTGGGACAAGAGGAAATAGAGGAATGAATTCGGGGGTAAAGAGCATTTATAGAGGTTTAAATACAGACATACTTATATAAGTAGGTGAACATACTTATATATGATAATGAGGAATAGATCTATGTGCATTTACTTTTAGGGTGACTATTAAGACAGCAGATGACAATGAACCTCCACTCAATTACTTCCTCAATGCAAGAACACTTTGTTCTATTAAATTAGCATTCCATGATGCTCAGCTTCCTGACACGATCACTGAAGACAAAGGTGTGCATAAGAAAATGTGGTGAGGGCTGAGCCCCGGTGTGCGCAGGACTGCGGCCCACTGGGACGGAGGTTCAATTCCAGCAGTGGGGCTGGGCCTCCTACTCCCACCACCAGAGAGCAGTGATGCCAAAAAGAAAAAAAGAAAAAAAAGAGAATGTGGTGAAATAAGCTGATGGTGCCCAGCAATCTGTCTTAATGGCTTGAAAGTAAACAAGCGACCATCTAGTTGAGAAGCAAACAGATTCTTGTTGCAAGAAGTAAGGCCACATTGCTCCTTAAATGCAAGACAGCAAGATTTTGCCTTACATACTTTGGACATGTTGTCAGAGGAAACTAGTCTCTGGAGGACATCACATCGTGTAAAGTGGAGGGGTGGAGAAAAAGATGAAGGTGCTCGGTAAAATAGATTGGTATACTGGCTGCAACCATGGACTCAGGCATAGGAACAATTGTGATGATGATGTAGCACTGTGCAGTACTTTATTCTTCATACATAGAGTCCATTTGGATTGGAGCCACCTGATGGCACCTAACCACAACAACATGTTCAGTAACAATGACAGTGGTCATATGCAATAGTTACACAGTGATTTTTTTATATGATAGCCTTGCAAAGAGAGAAAAAAATGGGCCCAGAAACAATTTTTTAAGCTGAAACTTATATTTACTTAGAATAATTTCTCTCTATGACATAGTATGAGGAGAGGCTGCATGTTGGATGGCTAACCAGAAGATCAGCAGTTTGAAACCACAGAGTTTCTATGGGTTGATAGCAACTCAAAAAAATGAATTTTTAAAGTAATATAGTTTTGGAGGTAGAAAAATGTGGTTTTCAATCGTAGTTTCATCTATGACAATCTGGTATTTCAAGTTAACCTCGCTCTAAGGATTGCTTTCTCTACAGAATTATTTCATATTTTGGTTCATTTAATCCAATAGTCATGGAAAGTATTAAGAACCATTAATTATGCATAAACATAATGCTGGCTATTATTGCTGAATTATTTATTTTTTTTACAACTATAATAGAAAAGTCATAAACTCCAATAATAATTCAAGAATATATAAAAGAAGAAACCTTTTAAACTAAATAAAATAATATTGAATCTAATTAAAAACTAATAAGCTTAAGTGAATATCAAAGGATTTCATGACCACCAGACAAAATATTTAATTACCTTTTGTATCCAGTTTTCTGATTGTTTATCCTTAGTTGAGGTTGCTGTTAAGTGTCATTGAGTTGGTTCTGACTCATTATTACTCAGTGCAAAACAGAACACAATTCTTCCCAGTTTTTGTGTCATCTTAATAGTTATTGTGACTCATGACTCCATGAGGATGTTCTTCTCCAGGAAGAGATATCTTCTAATAATATTCCCAAAGTACATGAGGTATGCTCTCCTGGCTTCTACAAAGCATCTGCACTATAGTACTTTCAAAAGAGATTTGCTCATACTTCTGGCATTGCATGATATAATCAATATCTTTTGCCAAAATTATTCAAATATATAGATTCTTCTTCAGTCTTCATTATCCATCAAAAGGTTTTCACATGCATATGAGATAGTTGAAAAGAGAAAGGTTTGCATTAGGTGCATCTTAAACTTCAAATTGGTGAAGAAGTCACCTTCTAAATTTCTTGTTCTGAACAAATGCTGCTTCTAGCATTGTATCTGTTTGTTGAAACAACAAAGAGATTGTTGGTGTTAGTTGGTGTTTTTCAATTCCTGTGTTTTGCCAATGTGTTCAGCTTGAGCATCTTTCTTCATTACCATCAATTCTTGGCTACATTCAACCTTTTGAAATGGATGAATGTCAATCAACACTTTTTGACATATGGCTCTGTTTATTGTTTCTGATTTCTTTGATGCTTCCTGCATTGTTTAATATGTTTCCAAAGTTGTTGTCGTTAGGTGTCCTCAAGTCAGCTATGACTCATAATGACCCTATGAGCAAGAGAATTAAACACAGCACAGTCCTGCCCCATCCTCACAATTATTTCTGTGCCTGAGCCTATTGCTGTAGCCACTGTATCAAACCATGTCATTGAGGGTCTTCCCTTCCTTCACTGCCCTTCCTCTTTAGCAAATATGATATCATTCTTCAAGGACTGATCTCTCCTGATACTATTTCCAAATATGTGAGACAAAATCTTGCCATCCTTGCCTCTAAGGAGCACTCTGGTTTTCCTTCTTCCAATATATATCCCTTTGTCCTTTTAGCAGTATATGGAACTTTCAATATTTTTCTCCAGCACCACAATTCAAATGCATTGATTCTCCTATGATCTTCCTTATTCAATGTCCAACATTCACATGCATGTGAAACAATGGGAAATACTATGGCTTGGGTTATGCACACCTAACTCTTCAAAGCAACAACCTTGTTCTTCAGTACACTGAACAGGTCTTTAGCAGCAGACTTACCTCATGCAATATGTCTTTTGATCTCTTGACTGCTGCTTGCATGAGCATTGATTTTTGGATCCAAGAGAGACAAAATTCTTGACAAATTCAACTATTCCTACATTTATCCTGATGTTGTCTATTGGTCCAGTTGTGAGAATTTTGGGGTTTTTTTTACATTGAGTTCAAATTATCTTGCAGTAAAATTTAAAACAAGACATTCAGTCATCAGTCATCTAAATGGACTATAACACGTACATAGGTCTCATGTAATTCCATTTACATTCATAGTATTCCATACATAGGTCAAAAGAGGATGAATTGCATATCTCAAAAATTCAAGAATGTGTTAGTCTGGGTAGACAAGAGAAACAAATTCATAGACACGCATATGGATATAAGGGAATGGCTTACATATGTGAGGAATGAAACATTGAGAAAACAACCCGACCCCGTTCAGTTCAAAGTCATAAGTCTGACTATTAGCCCATAATGTCTCCGTCTGACCCACAAAGTCACAGGCCAGTGGGGGCAGAGTGCTGGCGCTGGCAGGGGTGCCCTAGTGGCTCCTCGTTTCCAGGGTTCAGGGTCCATCAACAACATCCAGTGGTGGTAGCAGCAACTCAGCACTGACAGGGGTCTCCATGTGGCTTCTCCAGCTCCAGAGGTCTAGTTCCATCAGGGTAAGGCTGTGTGTCTTCTCCTCCAGCTGCCACCTTGTCTTGGCTGTAGTTCGTCATCTCTGAGACTCACTCCCAACAACTGAGGAGATAGCGTCTCATCTCTACAAGGAAAATACCACGAGATTTCCCAGAAGTCTCAGGAGAAAGTCATGCCCACAAAGAGGCCTCATTGGCTACTCAATGGCTATCTCCAGATTAACAGAACAGACTCCACCCCTACCTCTCATTCATGAAATTGACATAAGCACATGATCGCCACAGGAACTTCCTTAATTTTATAGAAACTTTTTTTATGTCAATAAGTCAACTACAAAGGAACATCTTGATCATAGATATATGATTATATTTATCACAATTTCAAAGACTGAAAGAAGAGGAATTGTACCCTATGTAAATACAAATATTAAAGCATACAGCACAAGATGATGCTCATTATAAAATTATCTTACACTCAATGGTAAAATTGTTGCTATATCCATCCATACAGTGAGGCGATGGCACATCTATAAGCTATAATGTGTCCAAAGAGTTCACAAATGAATGTTAGTGGCACTTCTGTGCTATAAAACCTTTATCTTCTCCATAGGAGACAAATTTCCAAAGAAGTTCATTTTACTTACCATTCTATCAACTCTAGAGGGACATTAATCCTTTATTCGTTTTTTTCACTACAGCTAGAATCATCATTTGTGGGTTTTGCTGTTTGTTTTTTTCTGTATATATTTATTAGAGCAGTAATTATATGCATTGCCCCCATGTAAATGATATTTTAACAACCTGCTATTATCTTCTTCTTCTTGTTTTTGACTTCACTGCCCTCTGGTAGGAGTAGGAGGCTCAGTCTTGCTCCTGGATAGCTGCTGCTGGATTAGAACCACCAACTCAGTGGACCGCAGTTCCGCACACAACCACTACATCACCGGGGCTCAGCCCAACAATTATCTTCTTATCGTCAGCAACGTAAGTATATTTTGCAATCCATCAAAATCTCAAACAACTAATGGACATTTGAGGAACTTAAATATGGAACACAGCATGTATTTGAAAATTTTTGCAATACTTGGTAAATGCTTCAAATTCTTATTCAATTATATTACACATTTTCTAATGTGCTTTACATTTCTATACATTTTCCTACTTTTCTTCTTATTTAAAAATCCCTTCTCTCTCTGCAGGGCATACTGCTCTTTTGAGGCTGAGTTAACTTGTTCTCAAAGACTTCACTTTAATAGGAGCTAGCCAGCCCATGCTATGTTTTGCAGAGATCTAAGCTCCCTAAGACCTGTCTTTCCTTCAAGGTGGCGTGCTGGTTCATGGTATTCTTTAATTCTCTTTTGCTTTAGGAAGCAAATATTGAAGAATTTCAGATGAATCTTTTGAATGGAATGAAAATTTAGGCGAAACTTTCTTTAAAAGCAGACACTTCATTATTCGTGTCAGTCGTGTATTTATAGTGCACTAAATACTTTATTTGATGCTTAATCGACTTATAATAATATATGCAAGTCCTCAATCTAAATATTATCTTTCTCTAAAATATGTATATTTAATTTTTTGTAAAAAGCAATTATTTTACCAGTTTTGCAAGAACAATACATTTAAATAGATTACTTTTATAGGATGTAATAGGATGAAATATGTAAAAGCAAGTCATACAGTCAAAAACAATATCTATTTATACATACACAAGCTGTACCATTAATTATTAGACTTCACTTTGACTATCAAGAAAAAAATAGCATGTAAAACAAAATGATAAATATACCAAAATATACTTATATTTCAAAAGACAATCTAAAAATATTTCACCAGTTATTCACATTTAATTTTAATTTATTTTGAACAAGTGAATCCACAGTGTGATATCTTGTAGAGTTATCTAAACCAGTGCACATTCACTTATTGATAAATAGTATATCAGTTACCATAAACCAAGTCAAATACAAATGGAATAATTATGTAATTTAAAATATGCATTTAGTGAGTATTCTTCAGTAATCAAATTTAATCTATCATTTGTTAAATTTTGGCTAAATATAAAAGGCAAGGTAATATAAATAAAAATATGCCATTGCTCTTTCAACTCAATGAAGACTAAAAAATGCATTTGCTTAGGTAAGAAATAATCACTTATGAATGGAAGTTGGTGCCATTTTCAATCCTTCAACACAGTCATAAAAGAATTTTCACAGCAATTATACTCATCCTTCCTAGTTACCATTACAATGGAATATAAGGGAATCATTTTTAATCCATTGAAGATATTTTAATGGTTTATTATATTTATGTGGGTTCCTGAAAAGATTTTGTCATTCAATATAATGAAGATATAAATATTTAATGTAAATGTCTTAAAACACAACTATGATCTTTGTTCTGAATCTTCTTAGAAGCCAGTTTCTCTTATCATTTGACCTTTTGCTCTCATTTTCTTTTCACAGTCTAATTTTTTGTTGTGTGTCATCCACATAAAAATGTACAGAAATTGGACAGTGCTATCTCTAAATATATAAAATAAAAAAAATTCCCAAGAATATGTGAGTTCTCCCAGAGAGTTAAATATTGGCAAAAACTCTAACTGTCCAATATCAGCCAAGAAATTACTGTAGCAAAGTGTATGTTACTCAAATTAATTATTCAAACAAAAATTATTTATCACTTAATAACTGGTAACCAGTGAAGGATTCTATGCTTAGAACTATTTCTAGTTCTGGGTTTAATGAAATAAACGGATGGGGAATCATGATGTCAAAGTGTTTGACTATTCAGGTGAAATATTGGAAAATTGTAGAGTAGAAATGTGAATGCTAGAATAAGCATATATGTATACATACATCCCCTGTGTTAGTCTCAGTATAACTTGAGAAACAAATTCATAGACCCTTACGTATTAGAGAGCTTTATATCCAACACCAACTGAATATTGAAAAAACGTCCTAGCCCTGTCCAGATCAAGTTCAAAAGTCTGCTATTAGCCCATATATCTGATACCAATCTAAAATTCCTGTTAAGACTCAAAAAATGCATGCAACAAAGCCATATGCAGGATGATCACAGGCCAATGGTTGGAAATTATTGTGGATGAAGTGGCGGTAGATATCTCAGCTCTGGCAGGGGTCTACACCTGGATCCTTCAGCTCAAGGCTCCAACTGCCATCAACCTGCCTCCTTGTGTTTTGTCAGCTGCACTGTCTCTGAGGGAGTGAACCTTGTCAGTAGAGACCCTCCAATGGAGTGAGTAGGAAAAGTCTCCCATCTCCAAGAAGGAAACAGTGGAGTTCCCAGAATCATCAGGAGACAGCCATGCCCACACAGAGGCCTCATTGGGTGTGAACTGATTGACAGGCTAAACTACACCCTTTACTCTGAATATTGAAATTGACACCAGATTATGTAGGTGTCACCCCACCCACCTGAAGTAAAGCATTAAAACAATTAATTCATATACAAGGAGGTAACTCTAATTAAACATTTTATTAGTAAATAACATATGTACTAAGATTTAAAAGGATTTGTGACTTCTTGAAGGTACTACAGGGGAGGTTGGGAGGACCTAATAAGTACAAGAATGAAGAAAATGTACTAAAACAGATTGGTGTAATGATTGTAGCTATTGATTATATCCCAACAAAACTGCTAAAAATAAAAGAATAAATACCACAGACAACAAAATGAAAATAAAATAAATAATAAATTAAGAATTAGGAATGATATGTGATTCCAAATCACTGTTTACATGCAGATACTCTATAATCCCTAGAGCTCTTAGTTGAGATAAAAGCCTTTTTTGTTTGTTTGTTTATTTTTGCTTTCCTGAAATTAGACAGACCTATTGTAGGAAAAAAAATCTTTCTACATTAGGTTGTAGAAAAATCTGTGTGGTGCTCACAGATCATAATCAATTAAAATCTGTGTGATGCTCACAGATTATAATCAATTTCTAGGTAGCTAGGAGGCCACTAGAAGAAGAAAAAGATAACTTCTATAAATTGCATCATAAATATCAAACCCTTATAACCAGAGTCCTAGCACTCATTAACACATGCAAAGTAGCTACTAAATTTACAAGAATCAGAGAAGATGCAAGAGGAAATGCTCCATCATGAGCAGCGTCCCCCACACTCTGACTAAAACCTGTCCAGGCAGAGTTAGCCAATGAAAGATTCTTTCCTGGCAAAGTTGAAAGTTTTACATTGTACCATGGAAGAGTGCCTAAAACAGGATCTAACACACTTGCCATGTAAATCATCTAAGGTGGACTTTCAGCATATGTTACGTCTCCCCCATCTGCTTTGTAAGTGAGCCAATGTGTCTAAATGGATTCTTTTAACCTTGCTTCCCTGGCACAAGCCATGATATTTGGCCTTACATGTATGTGAAACTTGGACTTGGAATAAGGCAGACTGAGAAAGAATCAATGCATTTGACTTATGATTCTGAAAGTACCATGTACTACCAAAACAACAAATCAATCTGCCTTGGAAGAAATATAGACAGAATGCTCCTTAAAGCATGGGTGGCAATACTCCCCATTGACTTTGGACATGTGATACAATAGACCTGTCCCTGCAGAAAGACATTGTGCTTCCTAATGTAGAAAGACAGAAAGGGAAGGGATCTCAAAGAAACGTATTGGCCCAGTGGCTGCAACAATGGGCTCAAACATTAAGAACAATTGTGAAGATGGTACAGGAACCAGCCGTGTTTCATTTTGTTGTGCTTAAGGTTACAATGATTAAGAACTGATTCAATGGCTTCTAAGAACAACCTTGCTAGCAAACTTCAGACCTTCCTGGGTATGGTAGATTTTCTAAGTCCTTAAAGATGGAATTGAGGAAACCTTGGTTGCTTGCTTTGATTGTATCCCTGCCACCTCAGTATGGTTTGGTTTTCATTGCCTTCCGTTGAGTTTCCCAGATGTGAAGCACCAGAGGAGGAGAAGTATACTTAAAATAACATACAAGGTCTTATAGAGAATGCAGGGGTGGGGATGGGCGATGGGGAGGAAAGGGAGAGGGAGCACTAGAATTAACGCAATTGCACAATTCATTCTAAAATCAATTTGATCACTGGGGTGGGTGCTCGAGATAGATGTGGTACAGATTGTACAACTCACCTTGAAATGATTGAATGACTAAAATATTCAATTGTATGAAATATAAATTTTGTGCAATCAAAAATGCTGAAAATGAAACAACAAAAAAACCCACTTTCTCCTAATGGTATTCACCCCTTCTTTGGTCCTTATCATCTCTAATCTTAGTCATTGTCATTTTTGTAAGCTCTTATCTCTTTTGAATTTTGTGAAATCAGATGTGTCTTTAAAGACAGCTAAGGCAATCATCTAAGAATCTGGTCTAACCAGTTTTCTCCAATAGTATACTTGCATACATCAAAGGAGATTTAAGCCAGAGCATCAAAGAGTCATTGTATTCATGGTAGAGTCAGTTTGAGGTTCTAGAGGCCAAGTCCTATATTTTGTAACATTTCTTGCTGATGCCACTTTCTGAAAATCACCTTGCCAGACTGGCAAACTGCTTCTTCCCAACAGCTTTCAAAAATCACTAATGGTACTGCTTAACTAATTGGCCATTGTAGATAGAAGCTACTCTCTCCTGAGCAGGTGGGGAATGAATTTTTATTGTGACCACACAGTTACCTCCTCTTATTTCCTTCTCTCTTACTTATTTCATAGATCCCTGGTGACTCTGTCAAGTTTTTCTTCTTCACTTTTCATATTTCCCAAACAACTCCTCCAAACTATGTTACTTTTTACTCCAGCTAGATGGTTTGAGCCTGGATGTGGTGTGAGTGGGGTGGGGTTAAGAAGATATAACCTCTCTTACTTTTTCAAAATGCTGCCTTTCAGATTCATTGAATGCTGCTTACCGCACCATAACTTTAGAAAAGCATGTGAATTACACCATGTGTTTGTAATTAGTATTTAGAGTCTGTGTGGAATTCACACCTTGTGAACAATTTCTAGATAGAAGAGCCATTAGCTAATCAAAATAGAAAACTAATGTGGGATGCTAACACAACATCATGGACTTGCATGTAGAGCCTGAATACATATTAGCAGATGGAAAGTCATTCTTATTTCTATTAAGAGTAAGACTATGGGCAACAGAAAAAGACGTCCTGGGTTCAAAAACTATACTCCTAGAAAAAACCATTCCCCTTGCCCTCCCCACTCTGTGACATAGATTTGGGGCTTTCAGAGGTCCTCGGCAGTCTCTTCCTGGCCAGGTAAGTGAACTCAACCATTGGTAGCAAAGTTGAGACACCAAAGCAACTTTCTGTCTTAATTTCTTAATACACACAGTCTAAGTGATGTCTGTTCAGTATATCTTGCTTTATTGTGTTTTATTTTATTGTTCTTTGAAGATATTGTGTTTTTAATTTCAATTTCATTTTCAAAATATTGAGACTTTTTAGAGCTCAGCAGCCTTACCTTGAACAAGTCTATCAGCACTTTTTTCCAAGTAGCATGTCCTCACTTCCTCTCTCTAGGTCACATTTTGGAAGTTATCATTAATGTTCAAGCTTTGCTCATTCAATAAACTATTGTATAGTGAAATTATAAAATTTATATTCACAAGAAAAAAAACATCTACTTAGCTTTATTCAACTATTTGCTTTTTTTAGTATTGCAATATATTATTTTAATTTTATTTTTTTCTCAGTAATTTTATTGGAGGCTCTTACAGTTCTCATAACATTCAATACATCATTTGTATCAAGCACATTTTACACACGTTGCCATCTTCATTTCCAAATATTTTCTACTTGAACTCTTATTATAAACTCTTCCTTCCCCTTCCTTTTTTTAATAAAGCATTTTATTGGGGGCTCATACAGCTCCCATCATGATCCACACATACATTAAATGTATGCAGGCCACATTTACACAGTTATTATCCTCATCATTCTCAAAATATCCTCCCTCCACTTAGGCCCCATTACCAGCTCTCTATATTTACCCTCCCTCCCCACTCCCCTCCTCCATGAACCCTTAATAATTTACAAATCATTATTAATTTATCATATTGTACACTGTCCAATGTATCCCTTCACTCACTTCCCTGTTGTCTGTACCCCAGAGAAGAGGTTATATGTAGATCCCTGAAATTGGTTCCCCTTTCTTTTTTTAATATAGATTTTATTGGGGGTTCTTAGAGCACTTATAACATTCAATACATCACTTATATTAAGCATATTTGTACACATGTAGCCACATTCATTTCCAAACATTTTCTACTTGAGCCCCCAGCATAAACTCCTCTTTCCCCCTTTCCTCTAGTTCTTTTTTTAAAAATTCCAGCTCCCCATATTTCCCCTCCCCTCCCCTTTAATAGTTTAAAATTTGTTATTACCTCTTCATATCTTACACTGTCCCATGCGTCACCTCACCGCCGCCCCCCACCCCACCATTGTCTGCACCCCAGAGAGGAGGTCACGTGTAGATTCCTGAAATTAGTTCTCCTTTTCTACTCCACCATCCCTCTACCCTCCCAGTATCATCACTCCCCAAAGTAGTCCCACGGGATCATCTATCCTAAATCCCCCATGTTTCTGACTCCAATGTACATCTCCTGGTCTAGCTGAATGTGTCAACTATTTTCAAGATCTAGAATTTGACCGTCAATATCTCTGAGGTATAGATGCCATCATATCTTATGAATTGTGCTAATAAGCACACATGTCAAGAGAACCAGTTCCTGGAAAAGGATACCATGCTTTTGAGGGTCAGAGGAAATAAGGAAGATCCTAAAAAATATGGATTTACACAGTGAATGCTTTAATGAAGTCAGAAATGATAGTTGTCAAAATGCAAGCTATGCTATTCCGGGTAGACTAGAGAAACAAATTCATAAAGACACTCATGTGTCATATAATAAAGACCTTTATATACAAGAGCAATTGAATATTGGGAAAACATCCCAGCCCAGTCCAGATCAAATCAGTATTCTGATATTAACCCATATGTCTATTATCAATCTATATAGTCCTCTTCAAACTCAGGAAGCACAAGAAGATCACAGGCCAGTGGGTGAAAAGTCTTATGAACGTAGTGGTGATGTAATAAGTATCTCAGTGCTGGCAGGACTCTCCACTTGGCTCCTGCAGCTCAGGCACCAGCGTAACTTCAAGTGTCTTATAAACTGGAATGACTCCTAGGGAGTGTGTCTCCAGTGACCTATTTATCTCTGTTGCACCTCTAAATGAGGTCATCAAGTTGTAGCCTGATTGACTCTAATCTCTGCTCTTCAGTCTCAAATTAACAGCAGATTATGGAACTACCACAGAGAAGTACAAGACAGTTTTTGTTTGTTTGTTTACATGAGGTAAATATGGGAACTGACTTGAAAGTACATAACAATTCATAGTTCTTTCATTGAAACAAGTATACAGTTGCTTCAATTACTTCAAATTAATTCATCATGGAAATCAATAGCAGTAAATATTATTTTCTTTATTTCCTGTATGTAGTCAGGTAATCATTGACTATTGTTTAAACTTCTTAGAAATTAGTTCCAAGTTTGTGTTGGAATCACATCTGTTCTACATGCCACTCATAGCTTTTTACCAGTAACTAATTAAGGAAAGGATTTCTCCTGACTAAAAACTAGGTATGTGAAAAGACAAGCATAGTCATGTAAGCAATTAGTACACTGGTCAATGTAAAATGTATTGCTAATAAGAAATGTACATATTGGAAAGTAAATGCAATGATAACAAACATGAGAAAAGAGATACAGAGAGTGGTATATAAGCCAGAAATTTTAGATAAACTATTAAGGAATAAATATTACCAGAGAAAAAACAAACTTATATAAGGAAACTATAGTATATTCTTTCGAGAAACCAAAAGAAACTAGTGGAACAATGAGCAGCCATATTCCTGGATAGGCAGACTAAACATTGTAGTCTTTACATTGAATTATAATCCACCTTGAAGGCTGCAGCATTTGATCTTCATCAGCAAGTTTTTCAAGCTCTTTATTTTGTCTTCCATACTGTGAATATTTTTCTTGTTCTGCAATGTTTTTTAATAGACCCTTATATTACCAAATATACAAAAATAATAGCAAAAAAAAGAGCTCCCTGTATTAGGGTCCTTAAACTTGTCCTATTTTTCATTGATATTTAAAATTATGCAATTTATATTTAGATATTGCATCTAAATATGCAATTGAGTCTACTTTTTAGTATTTCATGGGTAAGATCCAGTTTAGTTTTGGAAATGAAAAACTAATTGCCAATGTAAAATGGAAGCAAAAGAAAACTAAGTTCAATAAAACACTATGCAGTTCAAAGACTGCAGCTTTTAGTATGAATTACAATGATTGTAAAGAAAACCAAAATAATCTTCACAAATGAACCAATAGGGAAAAAGAGCCAAAGTAATCTTCACAACTGAACCAATAGGTAAAATCATGATTGATGGAGAAAAGATTGAATCAGTGAAGGATTTAGTCTTGTGTATTTGTGTGTGTGTATATACACATGTTTTAGTTACCCTATATGTTTATATAATGAAGAATTTCAATCTGAGACTTTAAAGCCAACTGTATAACCACGACAACCCTGGTCCTGGTACAACAGTAGAAATGAAGGCCAGTGGATTTGAATTAAGAACCCAGAAACAATACCACATTACTATAGATGGAATACACATTGTAGTCTGTGTACCCAGGAACATGGCAACTGGTTCCTTTGTTTAAATTTATGTGTTATCTCTCAGGAGTTTTTTGTAGTTTTCCTTGTATAAGATTTTTATTTTTGTTTTTCTGGTAAGATTTATCTAACAGCACACCTTTTGTGTAGTTATTATAAATGGTGATGTTCTTTTAATATATTTTCTATAATAATTATTTTTGGTATAAAATAATCCAACTGATTTCTCTGTGGATCTTGTCTGCTACACTGCCAAAATTTTCAATTTTCTAAATTGCCAAATTTTTCAAGCAATTTTAATTAAATATTAGATTTTTCTATATATAGGATTATGTGATCTGCTAATTAGCAGATTTTTATTTTTTCTGTACCTATTTGAACACTCTTAGTATCATTACCAAAAATACCTTACAAATTCTATACAATTCCAATCCAAATCCTACCATAATTTTTCAAAGAAATGGAAAAACTAATTGCCAATCTAATATAGAATGGAAAAAAATCTATGAAAAATAATACATAATTAAAAATTCAAAATGAAATAAGAAGCCTTTCACTCCCAGATCTTAAAATCTTGAGACACCAAAATTAAAGCACCTTTGTGTCAGTACAGCTTTAGAATGGAAGATCGGTGGATTTTAAATTAGAACCTAGAAATAATACCAAGTTCCTATAGACACCTAGTTTTTTATAAGCTATCACACCTAGTTGTGATCAACACATTAAATTGGCAAGTGATAGATTTTTCTTGGTCATCTCAACTGGAATTTTACTATACGAAGGGGAAAAAGCTCTATGGGGTTTAGCCTTTCATAGTACACATTTTTGCCATTAGGCAAACATCTAGCAACTCTCTCTGAGTTAGTGCACCCAGTGGCATTGCCTGACAAGGTTCCCTCTGGTCACAGAGATTTTTGTAAAAGCAGTTGAACTTGAACCTCATTTTATGTGATGTAGAATTAAGAGAACAGCATGTGACTGTGAAATTTTATTTTCTGCTTGGAAAAAATCCCACAGAAACTGTTGTGATGTTCAACAAAGCTTACAAGGGACAATCCTATGGGAAAAATTCAAGTGTGTGGGTGGTTTTCCCATTTAAAAAGGTGAAATGTCAATTGATAAACCTACTTAAGGACGTCTGTCAGTTCCCCCAACAGAAAAAATTGTGCATCTGCAGTTTGTTCCATCAATTCAGTGTGTTCATCAAGTTTTCTATTTAGAGATACTGAAAAGATTTTGTAACAGTAGCTGAAAGACCTTATTTGTGGCAGACAGAAGACTGGTTTCGCCACCATCAAAATGCACCCACTCAAGCAACCATCTTAGTGTGCCAGTTAATCAAGTGTCAAGTTAGATTAGATTTCTTAAACTCATTTTAAAGGAACATGACTCTTAAACTGAAGTTAATAGAGAGTTACATCCTTTTATCATCTATATCAGTTATATTTGTATATCCCAAATATTGCCATCTCAGACATACATGCATTAAAAGTTTTAAATTAAATCAAACATGTGTAACTTATAATCTGTTTTTATTTTTGATCATCTAACTGAAATTTAATTGCAAAGGAAAACTCCTACTTTATTATTGTATGAATTGAAAGAACTTCATAGTACATGATGCTTGACATGCATGTTACCTAGAATATTTTAAATATCCTTAATATTAGATCTATTGCGAAATACTAGTTTCATAGAGTATGTAATTTTGATAACCTTGATGTGGCATTTCAAGGAGAAGTTCAACCCTACTGCTAGCTTTACAGGAGATGCATTAACCTCAGAGATTGCCAGTCTCAGAAGCTGTATAAAGAATAGGAATGAGTTGGAATACTTTTGATGGCATACTGGGCAATCTTTTAGTTCTTTTGATCTCATGGAAGGAAGCCAAAGATTTATGGAGACTAAACAACTTTTTTATCCTTACTTGTGGCAGAGAGAATGGTTACAAGGACAATCCACTGAAGAGGAAAACTTGTTCGTGATAAATTTAATATTAAGTCAATATGCTATGCTACTCCCTGGGAATAGAATTGTTTCTATTTATATTTCAAAAGGCCTCAACATGTACTGGCTTAGGCTTAGGACTGCTAATCAAAGATCTTCACGGAAACTGTAGGGTAGCTATGGGAGGTAGCAAATTCATGTCAAGTTGAAGATGTATAAAATTCAAGGGATGGAATTCAACCTGTCAATCAGTTCACAGGCTGATGCTGTCTCCTTGAGGGTGTGGCCCTCGGAGAAGGAGGAACCTACCCTCTGTCCACCACTTTGTCTTCCTACCTGCTGGCACTCTGCATTGACCTTGAGAGCTTGCAGAATCCTAAGATTTTTCCAGTGACTTTGGATCCTCATGACTCTGTACCCATTTTCCTATAATCTTCCTGCATTCTGCATTATTGAAAGTTTCTGTGTGAGAGAGAAAGACGAGGGACTTCTGGACTAATATCAGACTTGAATACCTGGGTTGGACTGGGTTGCAATGCTTTCTTGATATGCATTTACTCCTTGATATTGAGCACTTTCTTATACATATATGACTGTCTCTGGATATTTGTCTAGTCAACCCACCTAACTATGATTAAAATCCATTTGATGACAGGCTAGTTGGTTTTGACATCTTTATAACCATGGCATAACAATTTTCAAAAGTAGCAATCTGTCAAAGTTCTGGTCATTCAGTGATTACAGTGTTGGACTGCAAATGATGGTGTTTCAAAACAGTCTGCAGGGAGATAGATGTGCAGTATGCTTCCATTAATATTGCAGTGCTGGAAACACATTGGAGTAGTTTTACTATATGCTGTAGCATCGTTCTCTGCTATAGAATAATATAGAATTGGAATCAACTCTATAGTCGTGGGCCTGGGCTTTATGTCTCCTTTACCATAAATGTGTCTTAACATCAATGGTATTAAGTAAATAAGCTTTTGTGTCTGTGTTATGTCCAAATAACGAAAGCCCAGTAATGTGCTTCTTTTAAAAGATAATTTAGAAAATAGCTCTATAAGATAGTGAGAGCAGAATACTTCTTTTTGCTTAAAATTAATGCATTCCATTAAAAAGTTGTATATAGGCTAATAAGAGAATATATGGAAGTGCAGTTACAAATTCTAACTTGAAATCACACGAGAATAGATATTACTGTGTTAAAAATCATTCATAGAATATCTTTCATAGAACGTACATACTTAAAATGGAGAATGACTAACAATGCTAAAAGAATTATGACAGAAAGAATGAAAATCCACAAGTGATACTAAGCAACTACATGCAATAGGAGTTTCTATGCACTAACATTTGATGGTAAATATTGTTCTTAGTCCTCAAAGCTTCTCTCAATATTCCTCGTGTTAAAGCCTAAAAATTCCATAATTACATTTTCTAGTTCTCAATAGAGACAAATACTTCAGGTTTCGTTTCTTCTAAGTAGTTGCTTCTAGAGGATGTTAAAATATTAATTATGATCCATTCAGTTTCTGTGCTATCGTTCAAGATGTTTAGAGTTACAAAAGTAAGGCCAATTCATTCCCTCTCCAAATAAGTTATGCTGAAATGTGCAGATTGCATTTTCATTTTGAGAAAAGCTTTATTTTATTAGTTCTAACTCTTCAGAGTGTGTAAGTGTTAGAACATTTTAATAATCTTTTAAGACTGGGATTCCCTAAAATGTTCGAGAAAAGGAAATAATATATCTGTTAACATTATTGGAATGCTGCTCCATTCTCTGATCAATGCTTATGTCATGATTGTAAATAACTAGCCAAACTAGATGCCTGCAAAAACTTTACATAAATAAATAAATAACATCTTTTCCCCATTCAAATTTGTTTTTATTTTACAAAGATTCAATTTTAGGGCTTAAAGTTGGTTTTCTTACTAATTGAGTTGCTGAGAAAAAGATGGTTGAGTCAAATGTGCTCAGACAACATGTGATTTTCAGACTTGTTGTAATCCTGGAAGCACAACTTAAAGTACACACCAGCACTTTAATGATTTGGTAGTTGAGACACTTGCAAGAAGGACATTTACATTCATATATCAAACCAGTCACCAGCTAAAAACAAACATGATGAATCTAATATCCTTAGATATGTTCTTATTTTAAGATACCTTCAGCCTTCAAAACAATTAACTATTTATTCATCTAGCATTATATTTTGCCAGCAACTTATTTTTTTTAATTTATACAGTAGGAAGTTACATTGGTCATATATAAACCTTTTATTTCTTCTTTGCTGGGTTATTATTATTGCTTGAGGTTGATTCGATAAAGATCAGAGTCTGCTTCCCTGTTGACATTGCGTCCATGCTGACTCCCAGTGACCCTGAAGGACAGGGTCGCATTGCCTCTGTGCATAGCTGAGACTGACTGGACACAGATGATGGAGCCTGTCTTTCTTCTGCGGAGCTGCTGCTGGTTTCCAAAGGCCTGCCTGACAGACAGCAACCCAACTCTTGAACACTATGGCATCAGAGTAGCCTGAGTTTGGTCACATCTACTGTAAAATCTTCTGACATATCTGATTATTAAAATCATCCTTGCTGTTAAACATATCATAATAGGGAATGGTTCTGTGACATCGATTATAAATATTGGAACTGTGTAAATCCTATTAAAACCGTATGAGGCATGCCTTCGTTACTGCCCCTGGAGCTGCTTGTGAACGCTGGGAAAAAAGCCATGGTGAGAGTGGAGCAGGAGAAGGAATAGAGCCCAGCTGGATTCCTGCCTGCCCAAGTCATCTGCAAGAGCTGCAGGACCAGCTGGAGTTTCCAGAACCCCAACTACTGTGACATTCCCTCCATCACCCAAACTCCATTGCTGCACACTAGATCATGCCTGAGCCAGAGGCATATTCTCAATCTCCTCTGCTAAATCCCACAAGTGGCTCATTGATGCAAAAAGAGAGCTATTTTCCTTTAAAAAATCATGTTGGGATGCAATGTACGTGCAGTAAGAGGTCTCCGGATCTGGACCTTAAGAGGCCATACCTATAAATTTCTCTGGCATTTCATCATCTCTTTGAATCTGTACTTATATGAATCTAAAATTGCTTTCCAAAAACAAGCCTTATTTCTTCTCACAGTATTATCACAATCTACATTTATGGCGATGGACTGGCGTCCTTATCTCCAATCGCAGCTTTGGTCAGGCTCTGTCGTTGGTATGAGAAAATATTGAGTGTTCCTATTTGTGTTGTTGTTGTTGTTTCCTCTTTCTGTGCATTATGATACTGTTACTTTTTGAGGTCAACAAGATCCTGATTTCACATCCCATCAATAATTGCAAAAATTATTTTAAGTATATTTGTGGAGATTTTAATGAATTGTAAACAATTCTTTTCAAAAAAAGTAATGTTCTGAAGAGCAAACCACAGGGTAAACAATTCTCTGAAATATATTCCAATGACTCAAAGTGAAATTAGAACTATATTGTGTTTTATTAAGCAAATGCATTCATTTGGAATATTGTTTCTCAATTAATTTCTCAGAAAAAATACTAATAGTTTTCAGAGAAACCTTAATGAACAAATTTTTAAGAATCTGTTTTGTGATGCAACTTAATCTTTAACATTACACATAAAAGTATAACTAGTAATCTGATAAATGAAACCCAAATAAAAATACAAATTAACTTTAAAAATGAAAAGAGAAGGGACAGGAAGTTTAAGGGGTAAAGAAGAAACAAATGCTATATATGTCACTAAGTAGAAGAAGAATATTTGTTTCCTTTAAAATGGTGGCAATGACATAAAGAAAACTATAACAAAACATATCCACTCACATTTGTATCAGAGCACATAGTACAACATATACAAGAAAATGTTTAAGATGGATCAAAGACATGGGATTAAGATGTGAAATTTAGGATAATCAATATCATCAGTGAAAAACTAGAGATGCCCTTAAGAACCAATATGAATATGGCATAAATATCCTATCAAACATAGTGAAAAACACATAAACATCAAATGTCAAGCTAATTAACTTAGATCTCCTGAAATTAGAGATTTTTGTCTATCAAGGGATTTCATGTAAAAAGTATAAAAGGAACCAACAGACTGGAAAAAAAATAATTGACTATGATATATCAGACACGGGAGTGTTATATAAATATACAGGAAATTATTCAGAATAATCTCAGGTTTATACAGAACCAAAACCTCAAAGAAAATAATCAAGTAATACCATTAAAAAATGGCAAGTGGACATGAGCAGACATATCACTTAAGAGGATTTTCAAGTAGTCACCAAAGATGTGAAGAAATCTTCTGGATCACTAGTCATTAAGTGATAAAAATAAAAGCAGCCACAAATGCTGGTGAGAATGTGGAGAAGTTAGAGCATTTATAAACTGCTCATATGACAGTCACATGGTGCAACCATTATGGAAACTATTATACCAGTACACCAAAGATTTGGAAATACAAATGTCAGTAGAATTCCAATAAGAGAGGTACTGATGCATACCAGTAGAAATGTCCTAGAGATAGCTGTGCTTGGTATATTGTTGTTCTTAGGTGCCATCCAGTTGGTTGAGACCCCTAGTACCTGTGTGCCCAATGGAATGAAACACAGCCTAATCCTGGGCCATCCTCACAATGATTTTTATGCTTGAAGTCATGGTTGCAGCCACTGTGCCCATGCATTTCTTTGAGGGCCTTCTTCATTTTTGCTGCTGCTCTTTAACAAGCAAGAAGTCTTTCTCCAGGGACTGACCACTCCTGACATTCCATAGCCCAAAACAAAGCAAAAAAGCTAACAATTGCAACAGCAACAACAGAATCACTGTTATAGATTCAAAATTAACACAGCAATCCTATAGGACAGGGTAGAATTGCCCCTCTGGCTTTCAGCGACTTCAGCTTGTAGGGAAGTAGGAAGGCCCAGTCTTTCTCCCTCAGAGAGCCTGGTGGTTTTGAATTGCTGTACTTGAGGTTCAAAGCTGAATGCATAACCGCTACGTCTTTCTGGCTGCTCTTGTCCAATGTATATAAGACAAAGGCTCAACTTCCTTGCCCCTAAGGAGTTCTAAGGCAGTACTTCTTCCAAGACAAGACTTGTTTGTCCTTTAGGCAGTTTATGAGACTTTTGATATTCTTCACCAACAACATACTTCAAACGAATTTATTTTCTCCAGTTTTCTTATTCAATGTCCAATTTTAACATACATATCAAGCAATTGAAAATACCGTGACTTGTGTCAGGAGCACCTTAGTGCATCCTTGCTTTTTAATACGTTAAGGAGATCTTGTGCCCCACATTGTAAAACAGTGTGATGGTATTTATATCGTAGAGAAATAACCATCAAAATATAAATAGATATCTTCACATCCACGTCCATTGTAACTATTCACACTAGCAAAAAGATGGAAACAATATAAATTGCCATACATGGATAAACACATTTTGGTACATATATACATAATAGAACACTATGCAATATTAAATAAGGACTATTCTGTGAAATACTGCATAACATGAATAAAACTGGAAGACACCATGTTGAATGAAATTAGCCAATCACATGGAAAATGAAAGTAAGGTAAGTCACACATTAGAGTGTAGATACATGTAAACTTGAAAAATAAAACAGAAAGGAATATGCAATAACAGATGTGGTGCCAAAAAATGGGAGACATAGGGGAAGACACCTTGAGTAATGCAAAAGTTAAATGTAACAATGGTAAATACTGTCATGCACAAATTATTGCAATAATGATGATATATTTATCTAGGATGATGGGGATGATGATGCATATACTCATAGGATTAGTATTAGGACAGCAGGTGGGCATGAGACTTCTTCCCTCAAGTACTTCCACAGTGCAAGAACATTTTGTTCTATTAAATTGCCATTCCATGATGTACACCTTCCCAACATGATCACGGAAAACAAACTTGTGCATAAGCAAAGGTGGTGAGTTAGGTGGATGGTAGCTGGCTATCAAAATATATAGTGCCTGGGGTCTTAAAATTTGAAGACAAGCAAGCAAGAAGAGCTCAGAAGCAACAGAGCCCACTTGGAAGAAGCATATCATCCTGTGTGACCATGAGGTGCCAAAGTGACCAATTATCAGGATTTAAAAGCTAAAAATCATAACTATTGCATGTTCACCTCCCTGATATGATTGCTGATGACAAATGGGTGCATAAGCAAGTGTGGTGAAGAAAGTTTTGCTGATAACAAATGGGTGCATAAGCAAGTGTGGTGAAGAAAGTTTTGCTGATGACAAATGGGTGCATAAGCAAGTGTGGTGAAGAAAGTTGATGGTGCCCAGATATAAAAAGATATAGCATCTGGGTTCTTAAAGGCTTGAAAGTAAACAAGCAAGCATCAAACTCAGAAGTAACAAAGCCCCTCATGGATGAAGCACACCAGTCTGTGCGACTATGAGTTGTCAAAGGGATCTGGTGTCAGGAATCAAAGAATTAAAAATTGTATCATTATAAATAAGGGGGTGTACATAATTGGGACTCAAAACCCATCAATTGGTGAAGCGGCACCCCCTCGCAGAGGGGCTGCTGGGAGAAGAGCCAGTCAGGGTACAGTCTGGCAACGAGACATGCAACTTTCCTATAGTATCAAATGCTTCCTCCTACACACTATCATGATCCAGTTCTACCTTGAAAATCTGACTAGACCAGGGGATGTACACTGGAGTCAGAAATATGGGGAATTCAGGACAGATGCTCTCTTTGGGACCAGTGGTGGGTGTGCTGATACTGCAAGGGCGAGGGAGGGTGGAGTAGAAGTGGACAACCAATTGTAGGGATCTACCTATGATCTCTGTGATCTACAGACAGTGGGGAAGTGGGTGATAGGACACAGAGGGCTGAGTAGGATATGAAGAAGTAATAACAATGTGTAAATTATTATGGTTTCATGAGGGGCTACGGGGGAGGAAGGGGAAATATGGGGAGCTGGTACTGGAGGCCTAAGTGGAGGAAGGATGGTTTGGGGGTGATGATGGCAACAGGTGTGCAAATGTAGGATGCATACAATTGACGTATGTGTTGATCATAATGGGAGTTGTATGAGAGCCCAATAAAATGATTTAAAAAAAAAAAGGACAGAGAAAGAGGAGCTTGTACCAAAGGCTCAAATAGGAAATATCTGGAAATGAAAATGGCAACATGTATACAAATATGCTTCATACAAATGATGTATTGAATGCTATAAGAGCTGTAAGAGCCCCCCAAAGAACTATTGAATAGATAAATATGATCCAGCCAAAATTATCTACAAAAATGCAAAAAAACCCACAAAATCAAGTAATGGCATTGAAAGGCATGCAGGGTGAGTGAATGTGGGTGGGAGAGTGTGAGTAGATATGACAGTGATATTATATAAAAAATAATATCTGAAAGAAGATGTTTGTATATGTATATTTATATTTGATACAAATATTTTGTGAATGTAATGGGTATATGGGGCAAAATTTTGAAGATTTATTCAAGCTATTAACATATTGGAGGGTTTCAGGACTATGATCTCAAGAACAGCACAAGAAACTGAATAGCATAGTTCACAAAGAAAATAGCTTTGTGGATGAATATCTCCCGGAACCTGATAAATTCATGAGCAGCAACTGAAACTGCAACTAAACAACTACCTTTATGCCTCTCCCAGGGAAAAAGAGAAGTTATGAAATCAAGGGCTTTTCAATGGATTAGTAAGTGGTGCAAATGTCAGCCTCAACCTCACACAAGAGTCTTCCTGTTGTTGTTCGTCGGTGCCGTCAAGTAGCTCCAACCCGTAGTGACATTATGTTCAGAGAATGAAACCCTGCCCAGTCCTACCTGATCCTCATAAGTGTTCCTGTGCTTCAGCCCATTTTCGCAGCCTCTGTTTCCATCCAATTTGTTGAAAACCTTCCTTTTTCACTGCTCCTTCATTGTAGCAAGCAGGTCGCCCTTCTCCAAGATTGGTCTTTCCTGACAACATGTCCGCAGAACACAGGGTAAAGTTTCAACATCCTTGCCTCCTAGGAACACTCTTCCACAAGAGATTTGTTCTTTTAGTAATCTGTGGCACTTTCAATATTCTTTGCCACCACCACAATTCACACCATTCAAATGCAGCCAGTCTTCTTCCATCCTCCTTATCCAAAGTCTAACTTTCACCTGCATATGCGGCAGGGGAAAATGCCACGGGTTAGGTCAGGCATGTTTTTGTAATTAAAGTAAGATATTTGATTCTCAATACACTGAAGAGGTGTTGCCCCACAGAATTATCTACGTACTTGCCTCTTTTGATCTTTTGACTGCTGCCTTCATGAAAATTGTTTGTGGACCAAGGCAAGACAAAATTCTTGACAACTTCAACTTTTCTCCATTGGTCATCCATTCAACTCTAGCTACTTAGGCCAGAAAAGCCATCCCCCTGAATTACATGTCCAGAGGAACCCTACTCCACAGCTAACCTTTTGCCCTAAGACATTTAGCCTGACTTGCTCTGGGGACTGTCCTGCACTCTGTTTAATGCTCCTGATTCTGCTGTTACTACTCTGATGTCACACTTATTGTCTGGATCCAGGATGTGTGCTGCACAGAAATCTCAGTGTCCAGAAGAGGCGCTACATGCTTCCTCTTACTGGTAGTAAAACAACCCTCCCACTTTTAAAATAGCTTGCTTTATGCCCAGCAGGATAGCATCCAATGAGTCCTGTGCACAATTTTGTACAGGTGAATCCTATGAGGATCTTTCCTTTTCTTCTTTTCTACCTCCATTGTAGAAAATGTCTTTGGTTGGAGTTAGAGACACTTTGGCTAGAAAGTCTAATTAAATCATTAACTGGTCTATTATGATAACGTGTGACAGAATAAAGTATGAGTGGAGGAGTCTCACCATTCTGCCTTCTATGTAGAACTCAGACTGCATTTATTCCAACACATTTTTGTTTGTCTTTTTGGCTGTCCATGGTGCTTTCCAAATGTTTTATCCACACAATAATATAAATATATCAATGTGACACCCTCATTCCTTGACTCTGTGGTACTTTTATCTTCAAGTGACATCTTTGTTCTACAATGTCTTAAAGAGTTTTTGTGCCACAGATTTTTTGCCCAAAGCAAAATCCCTTTATTTTTATATTATTATTTTTAATTACACAATCATTTTATTGGGTGCTTTTGCAACTCACAGCAATCCATAGGTCAATATAATCAAGCATATTTGTACATAAGTTTCTATCATTCTTTTCTAAGCATTTGCTTCTATTGAGCCATTGGCATCAGCTCCTCTTTTTCCGCCTCCCTCCCACCACCTTGTGACCCCTTGAAAAATTATAAATTATCATTATTTTCATATCTTACACTGGCCACTGTCTCCATTTGCCCTTGGTTTCTTTTGTTTGTCCCACTGCAGAGTTATATGTGTGGCTATGTGCCAATCATTGCGATGAATTCTTCCTTCCTACCCCCACTGTCCATCTTCCTCTTACCCTTCTGATACTGCTAGTCCGATTCCTGTTCTTGGATTCTGTATGTTGTGAGTTATTGTCTCTGATCTGTATCTGTGTACATGGTCTTTTCTAGCCCACAGTGCAAGGCAGCACTGGGTTCATGATAGCAGGGGTGTGAAGAAGCCTCAAGGATCCAAAGGAATATTGTGTGCTTCACTAGTGCCCTGAAGTGCCCTGGTTGACTCATCTCTTCCCTGTGATCCTTCTGTGAAGTGATGCCCCATTATCTACAGATGGGCTTATAATATCTGCTCCAATGCCCCGCATTCTCAACAATATGGTTTTGTTTATTTGTGTGTGTGTATTTGTTATGGGTCTTTTGATGTTGGTTATCTGGTCCATCAACACCTCATGATGGCAGAAGCTGGTGTACTTCCACATGGGCTTGTTCCTTCTCTGCAAGATGGCCGCTTGCTTAACTTCATGTCTTTAAGACCCTACATGCTATATCCTTAAATAGATGGGCACCATCTGCTTATTCATTACATTTGCTTATACTCCCATTGTGTCTTCAGTGATTGTGCCAGGAGGGTGAGCATCACAGAATGCCAGTTTATTAGAACGACACACTCTTGACTACTTCTTCCATGAGCATTGGTTAAGAATCCTAGCAAAGAAAAACAAACAAAACAATTCAACAGCTTAAGTCTTTTTTCTCCTTATCATGATGTTTTCCTTTGTTCCAGTTGTGAGAAATTCTTTTTCTTTACAGAGTTACTGAGTCCATACTGAAGGTTGCAGTCTTTTCTTTTAATTAGCAACAACTTTGAGTCCTACTCATTTTCAAAAATAAAGGCTGTATCATCTCTAAATTGTAGACTGTTAATAGAACTTTCCCAAATCTTGATGCGATGTCTTCATATAGTCTAGCTTATCTCAGTATGTTCTCAACCTTAACACTGAAAAAATATGGTGAAATGAAACAACTTTGAAGATCACTTTTCCTGATTTTAAACCTCACAGTATGCCCTTGTGTAATTGCGATGGTTTCTTCTTTTACATGTACATGTTCCACATGAGCTACAATGAAGTTTTTTGGAATTTTCATTATTTTCTATGTTATCCATACTTTGTTATTATCCACACATGCAAATTATTTTGCATATTCAAAAAAGCATAAGTAAACATCTTTCTGTTATTCTCTGTTTTCAGCCAAAATCCTCTGAAGTCAGAAATTGTATCTTCATGCCATGTTATTTTTTGATTCTGAATTGAGTTTCTGGCAGCCCTGTTTGTTGTGCTAAAGCAATCACTTTTTAATTATATCTAGAAAAATTGTGCTATTCTGTGATATGTATGATACTTTTGATATTTTCCGCAATAGGTGGGTCTACTCTCCTTAGTGTCTTAGCATATACAATGAGCATTTTCAAAGTTTTATAAGTTTGCTGAAATATTTCAACTAGTATCCCATCAATTCCCAGAACCTTGAATTTGTTGTTGTTTTCTAATACCTTCAATGTAGCTTATATATCTTTTAAAAAGTATTATTTTAATAGTTTCTAGAGTAAATAAAAATGTAGGTATATAAATATATATTGTGATCCAATGAGGGATTTATTAATTCCATACATAGAGCATTTCAAGTGTGATATAACTCTACATCTCTTCTTTCCTAATTCAATAAAAAAAATGCATATTATTTCTCTGACTTCTTCATAGTATGTGGTTTTCTTTTTTTAGTATGTGGTTTTATGGAGCTTTATATTTACATCTACTCACCCTAAAATATAACTAAGCACACTGCCTAATTACATAATAAGAATAAAAGGTCCAAGAAGATGACAAACTTTAGTGTTAAGATGTCCTTAGTACTAATGAAGTATCTACTGAAAAGTTAAGCCATAATAATATTTAATATTAATTGATTTTTGAGCTAGTGATAAGTTGCCACTCAGAGTCATAAATGTGAACAAATACAAGTCTGCCCTTTTAGTAGGATAATAAGCTTTTTAAATGTCTTATACCAAAATTTCATAATATATTTAACTTCATCTTATAAAACTTGCTGCTATTTTCTATGAGTCAAATACTGGAAATTTTCAATTTCTCAAACCTGATACTACACAGGCCACTTGTGGCAGTCATGTACTTATGTTAATTTTATAATTGAAATGTAGGGGTGGAGTCTGGCCTGTTAATCAGGAGAAAGCCATTGAGTAGCCGATGAGGCCTGTGTGTGAGCATGGCTTTCACCTGAGACTCCAGGGAAATCTCACGATATTTCCCTCGTGAAGATGAGAAGCTATCTCCCGAGTTGTTGGGAGTTAGTTACAGAGATGATTAACCACAGGAAATACAGAATGGCGGTGGCTGGGAGGCTGGAGTAGCCAGTGGAGAGACCACACGGCTTAGCCCTGATGAAGACAGACCTCTGAAGCTGGAGTGGTATGCTGTTGAGGTACCTGAGTCCTGGAAGTGAGGAGTCATGGGGAAACCCCTGCCAGCACCAGAATTCTGCACCCACTGACCTGTGACTTTCTGAGTGGAAGCAGACTTTATAGACTGACTTGGGGCATATATGTTATGACATATGACTTATGACTTTGCACTGGACTGGATTGGGATGCCTTCTTAGTGTCACAGTTCTCTTGTATATAAACCCTTTCCTTATACCTATATGCATGTCTCTGAAATTTGTTCCTCTAGTCTATCCGGACTACACACCACTGAAGTTCTATATTCTGCTTACCAGTCCTAATCTCTATTTTTTAGAGGAAAGTGACCACCAAACAGTTAATCTAAGCAAAATTAGCTAATTTTGAAATAACTACGGACTTCAGGGAAGCTTTCCCATAATCACTTCTATTATTTGGCATAATTTTCATCTTTGACATTTTCTACTTTATAGAGAGCAATAGGGTAAATTAAGGCTTGAAACTATTTTCAACTGCCTAGGTTGCTCAGATAGTTTACCTTTGGAAAAATGCATGTCAGAAAACCCATGATGTAAGTCAAAACTCAATGATCCTCTTACCTTAGAAATAAGCAACCTTTGAATTACTGGCATTTGTTAATCCAAAGCCTCCCCCATTTGAAAAGCTATTCAGAAAATGAAGAAATGTTGTAGTTTTTTTCTATCTCTTGTACAAATACTCTACAAATAGGAATTTCAAATGAAGTACATAAGAATATCAAGTACCCCAACAGTTTAAATATGTATGATTATGACATCAAGAACATATTTGCATGTATGTACACACATACAGATACACATTTACACAGATATATGCATATGTATGAGTTTTCCATTTGCATAGCAGATAAACTTTTAATGAACACTGTTAAACTTTCTCTTCAGTCTTTATTCCTGAGTGAATGTATTATTCATTTCCTCTGCTCATTGGGTCACTGGGCCATGACATATTTTCCTCTAGCAGACTCTGTTAGATAGTTTATTGCTGACAATGCTATCTAATTTGATGTGCCAACCTCTGCTTCTATTGTAATTGCTTCTTTTTCTCTATGTATAGTTGAAACATTTGAGATAAATTGCAATTAAAATATACAACCATGCTAAATTTTAATCACTAGTCTTTCTATGACAAACAATATAATGAGAATTTGGCAATATTAAATGAGTTTATGTCTCATTATGTTCAAATTATATCGGCAACCTTTTTCCCCAGTGATGGTTTATAATACATTAGTAAATATCAACAGTAAAATTGCACTTAACTTGCCAATGAATTGAATGAGTTTGAGTGGGTACAATCTGCAAGGATAAAACTTACTACAAAAGGGCCAGCCAAAAGTTAAGGTGCAGGGGTTCCTGCAGTATAGACACTCCAGGTGCTCTATTAGGAGCATACTTAAATACTTCCCCTGTATGCAGCCTGTTACACATTACAAGTTTACATACAGTTCAAGATTCTTTGAGAGTAGACAAAGGAACTTTGACACATCAACCAGCCTGTTCAGAGACAGTAAGGGAGAGTGAGGCTGGAACATGAAGTAACTGATAAATTTGCAGACTGCTACCTTCTGGAGTTTTAGGAAGGGAACAGGAGATAAGTGTCCATTTTGACACAGGCATAGAGACAGGCCAGCCATTGTTTCATCATCTCCCATGACTGAACCAACATCATTCTCCCGTGCCCCATGAGCCATAGAAGGTGGCACTTTTGTCCTTTTAACCTATGGAGTCAGCAGCTTTTCTCCACAAGTGAAGCCCAGGTGTAGGACTGTTTGGGTGAAGTCAGTCTCTTCTGATTCACCATAAGTCTGGTAATAAATTTTACAAGTGAAATGGCAGCTTCCCAAGAAACTAATATGCTGAGAATATTAGTGGGCAATGTATGGTCCATTTGTGACAAAAGGATTAGATCTAATAATAATTGTGAAATCTCAAATCTATGTTTTCCTGAAAACAAAATAATTCAAAATCTATATTTTGTCACCTTCCAATGTTAAAAATTTTCCAGTAGGGAAAAAAAATTGTGCATAATTCTGTACAACAATTGCTGTGTTATTATGAGTTAAATGAAAGCACTCTGAGAAAGATAAGATGAAGTGAACCGAACCGACCCCAGGATCAGTCGACGTGGGTTCTTGAAAGGGAGACTGGGAGTGGAGAGGGCAAGAGACATGAGAAATGGAGACAAGACAGGATTCTGATCAAGTCTCATTTTTTGAGCCAAAAGGCAGGGTTAGTATAGGCTAACAACAGGAAGGGGA
>PVJH01022951.1:0-35724 GCA_004026705.1 Nesogale talazaci
ACATGAATGTATGTATGTAGGTATGTAAGTATATCTTCCAAGAGAGGTTTGTTGGTTGGCTTGGCAGTCCATGGCCCTGCTGGAGAGGGGTGGACACAGTCTGCCTTCCAATGCACTCTGCCTGAGACCAAGACCATCTCTGTCCCTGGTTGAGGCTCAGAAGGAAGCCAGTGAAGGCTTACTCTGCATGGGGACCCTGCAGATGGATTGGGGGCTGCCATGGTCATCCATTGCCTTCTACAAAGCAGGGGTGCTCAGCATTCAAGCTCTAACATGAAACCCATCAGGTACCCTCAGGAAGAAGCTGCAGCTGCCTGCTTAAGTCAAGATGTCTAGCTACCAAGGACCGCTGTGTGGAGGCATCGGCTGGAGGGCGGAGGGTTTGCTTGTTTGCTTGGGTGTTGGGACGTGTCCTCAGTGACACTGTTTACAAACCCACGTCGGCAGAGGGAAGCTGTGTCAGGAACCAGCACCAGCTCCGAGTTCCCATGAATGAGTGGCTTGTGTATCCGCCGCCTCTGCTAGGGACTCAGCCCAGACAATGACACATTCAGCTTCACGCTCCCCCCGCTCCCCCCGAGGTCAGTGTCTGCCAGACACCTCGTCATGACCCAAATACTTGTTGACAGCAACGTTCACCTCATGTGGTGATACATCAGGACGGCGTAGGGCATCAGCTGGACACTGGGGACAAAAATTCAGATTTTGTTCATGGCAGTGGAAGGCAGAGGCACAGGAAAGACAAGACGGACCCCAAATTGACAGGAGTTGGAGCTGGGGAGAAGGGACGTGGGAGTGCACGAGAATATTCTATCTGCTTTGAAAAGCGAACACATGGCGCCATTGCACAAGATCCCCTGACCCCCAACCATTCGGCCTCGTTCCTTCTGACCCAGCGTCATCCTGTAGGACAGAGTCCGTCAGCTCCCTCGGTTTCCAGACCTATCATCTGTGTGGAGAAGGAGCCCCAGGCACGCAGGGTTACATACAGGGCAGCCGAGCTCGAGGCTAGCACTCAGGGAAAGCGGAATCTTCCTACTCACAAACAGAGCGGCAGTCTTGGAAACCCCCAGAGGCAGTTCTGTCTTGCCTTAGGGTCACCATGAGTCAAAATCAACTTGATGGAAGTGAGGGTTTTTTGTTTTTTTTAAATCTTTATGGTGAGCTGAGCCCTGGTGGCGTAGTGGTTGTGCGAGGGACTGCGGCCCACTGAGACGTAGGTTCAATTCCAGCAGTGGGGCTGAGCCTCCTACTCCCACCACCGGAGAGCAGTGATGCCCCCCCCCCCAAAAAAAAATCTTTATGGAGACAGACAATCTCATTTTTTTTTTCCTGTAGGGAAGTTGGTGGGTTCGACCCTCTCTACCCTCTTGGTAAGTCAAGTGCTTAACCTCCAGACAATCAGGAATCCTCAAGGGAAATCAGACCGTAAGGAGTATGATTTCACTGATAGGAAGTGACCAGGAGAGGCAAGAGCAGAGAGACTACCATTTAACAGCACCTGCCAGGGCCCTGGATGACATAGTGTGTTTATAGGTCACTCTGTGAATCCCAAGGTCAGCCATTCAAAGGTCAGTGGCTCCATGGATGTGGAGATCTCTGCCTGTAAAGGGTGACCACCTTGGAAAGCCGCAGAGTCCTCTCCACCCCACCCTATCAGGTTGCTGTGGGCGAGCACTGGCTTGATGGCCGTGGACCGGGCTGAAAGGGATGGGAAAGGAGCGGGACCCTAGTTTAAGAGGCATCAAGCTCCTGTTGACGGGGATGGGACGAGATGCAAAGGATTTGGAAAAAAAAAAAAGGATTTGGTGACAGTTGCATAGCATGATCTAGGACACTGGGAAAGACGCTGAATTGGCAAACGCTGCACTCTCTGTTTACAACAGGAACAATAAAGATAAATAAATCGGTCATTCAAGGAGAGAGTGGGGCTTGTTTACTATAAGCAGGTGCAAGAACGAGGTGCGTAAAGACCCAAGCTGTCCCTCGGTTTTGGAAAGGCCAGCTTGCTTTGCATTTTGGTACAATGGACCTTTGTGAGGGACATGACTGTGGCTTTCCCCCAAGTCCTGGGGAGAAGCCCAGAGGAAGATAGCAACCTCTGTGAGATAATGCCCCTGTTTCCCCGGACAAAGTCTCCATTGGGCTGCGGGAGTGGGGGGCAGTTGAGCAACAGCAAAGGGAGTGCATGTTCGCCTTGCCCCAGATTTTGCAAGCTGATGAGTCTTTACTGAGGGCACGGCTGGGTTGGGGGTTGTAGAACTGGGTGGGATTACTGGGAATGGCAGGTCTCGAAATTTCCAAGACAGGGTGATGTCATGGGATTGGATGCTGCTCTAACCACTATCATACATTCAATCGCCTCTCTCCCAATGTTGCAACTCGATGGGGCCATGATTCTCAGCAACATGGCATTATCCTGAGTATCCAGAGTGTGCCTTAGAGGCAAGGACGGCAAGGCTGGCTCTGACATCGTTGGGACATGCCTGGGAAAGGACGTGATGCGTGGTTCAGTGGGCTAGAGGAAGCCCTTGACAAGGTGGATTGACACTTTGGCTGCAGCAATAGGCTCAAGCATGGGTACAATTGTGAGCCGGGATGGTGTTTTGTTCTGTTGTCATAGCGTTGCTATGGGACAGAGCGGACCCACTGGCAACTAACGACATCACCACCACCACCACCACCAACACTGTGTAACTGGGGCAAATCCTAGCTTCTATGATGTGAGAGCGGTAGGGTGAGAGGCAGTGATGTGAATGAGGTGAGATATAAGCTGCAGGGTTAGGTGGCATCTTGAGTGAATTGCTTTTGAGATCTTTTTTCAATGATTTTACTGGGGACTCCTACAGCTCTGATGACTTTCAATACATCATTTGTATCAAGCATATCTGTACGCATGTTGCCATCTTCATTTCCAAATATTTTCCACTTGAGCCCTTGGTATAAGCTCCTCTTCCCCTTCCCCCACCCCCTTTTGAAGAAGCATTTTATTGGGGGCTCACACAAGTCCCATCACGATCCATACATACATCAATTGTATGCAGGCCACATTTGCACACTTGTTGCCATCATCACTCTCAGCACATCCTCCCTCCACTTAGGCCCCTAATACCAACTCCCCATATTTCCCTTCCCTCCCCCACACTCTCCGCCAGGAACCCTTAATAATTTACAAATTGCTATTACTTTTTCATATTGTACACTGTCCAATGTGTCCCTTCATCCAATTTCCTGTTGTCTGTGCCCCACAGAGGAGGTTATATGTAGATCCCTGATATTGGTTCCCCCTTTCTATTCCACCACCTCTCCACCCTCCCAGTATCACCACTCCCACCATTAGACCTGAGGTCTATCATCTATGATAGAAAATTCCTCATGTTTCCGACTCCAGTATACATTCCCTGGTCTAACTGGATTTGTCTGGTAGAATTGGGAGCATGATAGTGGGTGGGAGGAAGCATTTGAGAACAAGAGGAAAGTTGCTTATTTCATTGTCACTGCACTGTACCTTGACTGACTCATCTCCTCCCTGCAGTCCTCTGTAAGAGGATGTCACTCTACCTATTCATGGGCTTTGGGTGACCAATCTGTACTCCCCCTCATTGATAAAGAGATTCAATTAGTGAGCAGAGATGGAGGGGCCTGACTACCACAGAGAGCAGAGCACATCCTTTGAACCTAGACTCAGGGGAAGATTGATGCCGAGATACCCAAAACTCTGCAAGGGACGCAGGGCCTCTAGATATGGAAAAGACACGAGGATGTTCCTCCATAGCCAAAGCAGAGAGAAAGCCTCCTCCCCAAATCTCTCATGTCCTACACTGCCAGAAAATAACTTTCTCTTTGTGAAAGCCACCCACTTGTCATTCTATTACAGCAGCACTCGAGGATGAAGGCCACCTCCCAACATTATCATGAAGAAAATGACACACGCACACACACACACACACACACAAGGATGGGTTTTGTACTTGTCTGTGATGACAGCACAATGAAAACAGGTAGATGACCCGTGCTTCTGGGATTCGGAACTTGGGGATGACTAATAGAAACCAGCATCTGGCCAGGTTATGCGAGCACATGGGTGGACCTTGAAAATTAGACTCCGTGAAAGAAGTCAGTCAGGAAAGACAGCAAGTGATATGAAATGCCCACAATAGGCAAGTCCACCAAGATAAGAGATGGATGGTTGGTTGTTGTGGCAGTCATGTAACCTAGTGCCAATTTGATTAAGAGTATAGGGGTGGAGTCTAGCCTGTCAATCCGGAGACAGCCAATGAGACCTCTGTGTGGGCACGACTTTCTCTGAGAATTCTGGGAAATCTCATGATACTTCCCCCGTGGAGGTGAGAGACTATAAACCCAGTCCCTTGAGACGCTTGAGTGACAAGACAACATGGTAGCATGCTGATAGATTCCGAGTCTTGGAACCTGGAGGAGCTGGAGGAAGCCACGTGGGCTTTCCCTGATAGAACCTCTGGGGCCAGAGAAACCACAGAGAGACCCCTGCCAGTGCTGAGATGCTTCTACCACCACTAGATACACAAGACTGGATACACCCACTGGCTGGTGATTGTCCTGGTGTCATTGGATGTGCCTTGTGAGTCTGAAGAAGACGTTATAGACTGGCATCAGACATATGGGCTAATATCAGACTTAATGACTTGGACTGGACTGGGTTGGAAGGCTTCCTCAATGTTCCATTCCTCTTGTATATAAATCTCTTCCTTATATCCATATGCGTGCTTATGAATTTATTCCTCTAGTCTACCCGGACTAACACAGTTGCCTAGGCCTTGGGGAGGAGCCCTAGTGGCATGCTGTGGTTGTTAGGCATCCTGACCCTGAGTGACCCTATGCACAACAGAACAAGACACCTCATGGTCCTGCGCCATCTTCACACCTAGTCTGCCAGAGCCCATTGTGCGTGGTGGATTACACACAGGGCTGCTAACCACAAGGTCAGCAGTTCAAACCCACGAGCTGCACCACAGGAGAAAGACGAGGCTTTCTGCTGCCATAGAGATGTACAGCCGTGGAGAGCACAGAAGGAGAAGTTCTGTCTGTCCTTTAGGGCTGCGATACATCAGAAATCAACTTGCTGGCAAAGAATGTTTGTGAGCCGAGGGGTCTGAGAAGTTCCATTGGGCAGTCTTTACTCAGTCTTATAAAGTGCCTGTGAGTTTGGATCCACTCAGTGACACACTTCACCGCCAACAGGACTCGGGCAAGGGAGAGTGGAGAATGACACTGAGGGGTACGGCTTTTCCTTTGGGGGGATTGAGCATTTTCTAAAATTGGATCATGATGATGGTTGTACAACTCAGTCTTTCTTATTATGGCATGCCGCCAGCTTTTAAATAAACAATGTCAACATTTGTTACCACTCCTGATAAATACCCAGCCAGGCTATTTCACATGATTTTATGATAATAAATGCTTGTTATCTCAGAGGACTTGTTTTGGATAAACTTGACCAATTGAATAGTGTCCTTCTCACGTGGGGTCCGCCCTACTCTTGAGGTTCACTCCAGATCAGTAAGGAAGCACAAGGAAGCTTGTGCTTATCTTGCTTAGTGAGTTACTGAGTCCTGATGCTGGTCTTCACCTATCTTTAGGGTAGGATCCAGTTTCGGCTGTGGTCATGTTCCCTTTTTGAGTAGCTGTATGCTAAAGGATGAACAAATCTGTCTTGGAAGAAACCCCGTGGTCATGCTCCTTAGAAGTGAGGATGTTGAGACTTTATGTCACCTACTCAGACAAGTTGTCAGGTGAGACCAGTCCTTGGAGAAGGACAGCATGCTTGCTAAAGTAGAGGGTCAGTAAACGAGAGGAAGACCCTCAATGGGATGAGGATCTTGTTGACACAGGGGCTACCACAGTGGGCTACCATTGTCTCATAGCAACGACTATGAGAATGGGTGTAGGACTGGGCAAGGTTTGGTTCTTTTGTGGGAACATGAGTCACTGTGAGTTGGGACCCGCAGAATGGCCCCACAAATCACAAACTTCTTTAGTTCTCGTGACGCAGAGAACCCAAAATCTGAAGGGCAAGGAAGATTGCAGATTCCCTGTTGTTTATCTGTGCTAGTCTGGGTAGACTAGAGAAACAAATTCATAGACACTCATATGGATATAAGGGAGAGGTTTATATACAAGAGGAGTGGAACATTGAGAAAGCATCCCCACCCAGTCCAGGTCATAAGTCCGATATTAGCCCATATGTCCGATACCAATCTATAAGTCCTCTTCAGACTCACGAAGCAGATGGAATGATGTCAAATGCAAAATGACCACAAGGCCGTGGGTAGAAAGTCTTTGGATCCAGTGGTGTTGTAGGACTCTCAGTGCTGGCATGAGTCTCCACGTGGCTTCTCGAGGTCCAGGCTTCTAGCCGCATTAGGGTAAGTCCATGTGGCCTCTCCTTCTGGATGTCTCACAGGGAGCCAGCCTGGTCAGTCGAGTCTCTTGGGCACCGAGTGTTGTCCAGAGAAAGTCTCCAAGGAAGGGAACCGAGAGAGACAGTGTCTCTGCCTCCAAGGAAGAATGACCCCATTTCCCAGAATCCTCAGGAGAAGGCCATGCCCACATGGAGGTCTCATTGGCTACTTCTATATTGACACCAGATCAGGTGACTGTCACATCATCAAGCCTGCTCCAGGCCTCATCACTTGCTGGATGAACACTGGAATGAGGTCCTGAGGTGTTTCTCATACAAACTGTTGCCGATCAATATTGATTTTATTTATTTATTTATTTTGGGCATCACTGCCCTCTGGTGGTGGGAGTAGGAAGCCCAGTCTTTGCTCCTGTGGAGCCGTCGCTATAATTGAACCTTCATCCCAGTGGGCCTCAGTCCCGTACACAACCACGACACCACCGGGGCTCAGCCCCAATATTGATTTTAAAGAAACAATCAGTGGGACATTAGGCTTATACTCTGTAAGACGTTGACACGTCTTCTTGTTCAAAAGGCTGCCCTGCTGCCGCCTGTCACTATCTTTTGGGTCTATCTCCCATCACATTAACTATGCCTGCCAGTTCCGTGCCATCTGAATATTTGATAAAGGACACGAGAGTATTAGATAGTACTGAGGCTATGCCTGGCTTGAGGACCGGGGGCTGTAAAGGACAGGTGACCCAACAGGAAATCATATCCATTTAGGACAGAACAGAACAGAGCAACCCCAGGCTCCTTTGGATGGAGCTAATTGGGGAGATTAGATGGCTCTGGAGGACGCCATGGCTGCAGGGATAGGCCCAGGCATAGGAGCAGCTGTGAGAAGGGTGCAGGACCGTGCGGCGTTTCATTCTGTTGTGCATAAGGTGGCTATGAGGTGGAGCCGATTGAAGGGCCCGTAACCACCGCCACCACTGCCCCAGCCCAGGACTTTGACTTGGCACAGAGAAAAGGCTCTGGGAAGGGGCTCAGCTCAACTGCTGCAGTGGGAATAGCAGTGACTAGAGTTGTGCACTTGTTGCAGTCACAGCAGCGAGGTGCTGTATCCAGTTGGTCCCCACTCACAGCGACCCTAGGCCCAGCAGAGCAAAGCCCCCCTTTCCCTGTACACCCTTCGTCCTGCACCATCCTCACAATCCTTGCTACGATGGAGCCCAGGGCTGCAGCCACCGGGTCAATCCATCTCGTCGAAGGAATTCTTCCTCTTCTGGTGAGCCTCCGCTCGCCTGAGCACGATGCCCTTCTCCAGAGGCTGGTCTTTACTGAAAACATGTCTGAGGGACGTGAGATGAAGTCTTGCATCTTCACTCCATGGCACCTAGGGGATCCCGATCTGAGCAGCGGGATTTATCGCAGAGGGAGGTTAGGGCAGCGTTCTCATCCCACCGGGTGCTTATCTGCTTCTCAACCCTCTCCCAGGAATTTTCCTGCTTGTGCTGACACACCTTATTTACCCAGCGTGGGATGCCCGGCTCCAGCCCTGCCTCCTCCGCCAGTGGAAACACTCGACTCAGCTTTCAAAGGTCAGATCGCATATCAACTCTGTGACTCTTTCAGACCCTCCCTCCCTCCAGAGCAGCGGTTCTCAACCTTCCTAATGCCTTGACCCTTTCATGCAGTTCCTCATGGTGTGGTGACCTCCCCAACCGTAAAATTATTTGTATTGCTACTTCATCACTGTATTTTTGCTACTGTTTTGAATTTGGTGACGCAAAAGGGTCGCGACCCACAGGTGGAGTACCGCTGTTCCACGGAGTGCATTCAGCTCCTGTGCTGTTTTAGTCCTTATCGAATTGCATTGGCCTTACTTACACAAAAATCCACACAGACTAGCAGAGTGGTTCAGAGCATATGCTCTGGTGCGGCAGCTTCTGGTCCATTCCTGGCCTCGGCAAGCTGCTCAGCCTCCTTCTGCCTTTGTTTCTTCATTGGTAAAGTCAAAGGGACACGGAAGGGAGTGGATTATTTCATCTGCTTCTTCTGCTTGCTGTCTCTGCCACTCCCACCAGGCAAATTCTTCCTTGGTGGGTCTTGGTGAGAAGGTAGAGGAAGACATTGATAAGGTTCACCTGTGGATAATTATGAAGGCGCTGCATGGTGGTCACCATCCTGCTTGGTATCACATGGACCCTCAGAGGGACAGGAGGGAGGTGGTGGATCGAGCTATCAGGCATGGAGTGTGTCCTCTGATTCCTGTGCAGCAAATCTCCTCGATCCAGGAGCCAACGTTGACCTCTGACGTGGCGCAGGGGAGCAGCAGTAACAGCACCAGGACCCAGCCCAGGAGACGGTGCAGTGGACTCCCCAGCCCACAGAGCAAGGGATGTTGGGTGCTGTGGGGCAGGAGAATGGCCTGTGGAATGGGGTGGCCTCTGGGCACAGAATTTGGGAGCTGGGTTTGCTGATCCAGAGAGCTGGAGACGAGTGCCACTGAGGTGAGACACTGACAGCCCCGTAGCACGCCCTTTGGGCATTTATCGTCAGGCTTAAAAGTGCTTTGCAACGTTGTTCAAAGAGGACAGAGGCTGAGGCAAGAAGCTAAGGGTTAGAGAGAAGTGTGGCAGAGAAGACAATGTCCTGACTAAACAATTATATCCTGACATTTCCTACCTGAATTATAACTGCTAGCTTTCAAAATGAACCCTATAAGTGTGAAAACTCTGTGTTGAAGAGGAATTGCGGCAAATAAGAACCTAATTGATGGGGGAAGGAAAATGAAGAGCTGATACCAAGCGTTTAAGTAGAAAGAAAATGTTTGAGAATGATGATGGCAACAAATGTACACATGTGCTTGACACAATGGATGCACAGGTGGATTGTGATGTGTTGTATGAGCCCCATTGAAAGAGTAAAAAAAAAAAAGAACACTTGAACTCAACTTGAAAATTAGCTAATCCAATACTTTCAAACAGTGATGGATCTTGAATACAAATAAGCCCAAACCATTCACAATAACCCCTGCACGCCAAAACAAAGAAACTAATTGAAAAGTAGAGTGCTGTGGAAGAGAGAGCAGGATACGCTATTGTGTACCACCTACATGCAATGGTGGCATGCTCTGATACTAATGGAAAAGTTGGGGGTTTGAACTCATTCCAGTAGCTCTTTGAGGTGGGAGGAGAACCTGGACATCTGCTTCCATCAAGATTACAACTTAGAAGACCTACAGGGCCAGTTCTCTTCTGTCACCTAGCGACACCGAAATGATCTGTGCTCATGGTGAGGGCCGAAGGAGTTAATGAAAGTGTGAGAGCAGAAAGGCGTCATGTGGAGACTAAGGTGCACCTGGGCCAGGCCGAGGTATTTTCAATAGTCTCCTATGTACCCTCAAACTCAAGGACAGTGCCAAAGGAATACTGAAGAAGAATGGTTTGTTTGAATGATGGTATTGGTGAAGAATATTGACCAATATCATACATTGACCAAGAACATTGACCATTCACTTCTAGAAGAATGGACAAATGTCTTGGAAGGAGGAAGCTGGAACGCTCCTGGGAAGCAAAGATGGTGAGATGTAGTTTGAACATGCTGTCAGGAGGGATCACTCAGTCTTTTTAGAAGGACACAAGTGCTTCACAAAGCAGAGGGTCAGTGGAGGAAAAAAAAAAAGGAATGCCCCCAACAAGATGGATTGACACAGTGACTGCAACAATAGGTTCAAACATAGGAAAGATTGTGAGTATTGCACAGGACTGGACTGTTAGTAGAATCGACTCAGTGACACCTCAAACCCACCACTTCCTTTTAGGTTTATAGTGAGTACCTAATGAGTCAGTATATGTCAAACTTGTAGGCCAGTCTTCATTACATAGTGTCACTGCTGTGGGTTCACTTGTGTCTTCCCAAAATGTGTTGAAATCCTGGCCACTATACCCATGGATGAAATTTTGGTTGGGAATAAAATTTTGCTATGCTAATGAGATCAGACCCAAGTAGAGTGGACTCTAAATCTAATAACTTCTGCGGTATAAAAGTTTGGACAGAGAGATAGGATGGGAAGCGGTGGTAAGACAGACATTATGTGAGGATACACTACAAGCCAAGGAACACCCAGGAAGGAATCGATACTACTGAGACTCTTAACTGGGATTTTCAGTCTCTCAAATTGTGAGAAAAATATATTTCTGTTCTTTAACACAAATACCACAAGTGAGGGACATCAAACCACTACTACGTAGTTACTTCACCTCTCAATGATCTACTTACATGTTGGATTCAATAACTCATTACAATGGTCACACAGAATTTACAGACAGTGCTTATAATTATGGGGTTTATTAAGGATGGCAACAGGTTATAATTCGGGTAAGAAATGCTTAGGATACAGTTGTTCAATCAAGACTGTTCTTCTTTGCCATGTACTAGGGCAGGCCTGCCTCTGCCCTCAGTCTCTGCTTACTTAGGCAATGGTTATAACAAAAACAAAACAAAACAAACCCTGGGCTGAGCCACAGTGGCATAGTGATTGTGTGTGGGACTTTGGCCCATAGGGTTGGCGGTTCAAATCCAGCAGCAGCTCTCCAGGAGCAAGACTGGGCCTCCTACTCCCACCAGGGGGCAGTGATGCCCACAAAATAAACAACAACAAAAAAACCCAAAACAAAACAAAAAAACCCTAATGAAAACAAAACCCCCAAACTCACAATCTCACTGCCATTGAGTCAATTCTGATTCTTAGTGACCCAATCGATCAGGGTTGACCTGCACCTATGAATATCTGAGACTCTTTTTTTTTTATTAGGCATCACTGCCCTCTGGTAGGAGTGGGAGGCCCAGCCTTGCTGCTGCTGGATTTGAACCGCCAAGCCAGTCGGCCGCAGTCCTGCACTCAACCACTATGCTATCAGGGCTCAGCCCTGAATATCTGAGACTCTTTATGGGAGTAGAAACCCTCATCTTTCACCTGTGAGTGGCTGGTGGCTTTGAACTGCTGGTCTTGTGGTTAGCTGACCAGTGCTGCCAATAGGTGCCCAAAGGGCATGCTACTCCTCTACATACTACTCCTCTATAAACCTCACCTCAAAGGCCCCAGCTCCCTCCAGCTCTATGGGTCAGCAAACCCAGCTCCCTCAATGAAGTGCTAGAGACTCTCCACTCCACAAGCCCACCTCTTGCCCCCCTCCCCCAAAGCACTTAGTTTTACTTGCTCTGTGTGCTGGACTGTCCACCTCATGCTCTGGCTCCTTGTTCTGTGTCAGCTGTGGCTGCTCCTCCTCTGTCGCGTCTCTGGTGTCAAAGCTGTTTCCTGGGTCAAGGAGATTCAATACGTAGGGACCTGGGACTCCAAAGGCTGTGTCTTACTCCTACCACTTCTTTCCTGTTGGTTAGGGAAATCCCCATTCCTGCTTCTGAGCAGGTTCATTTTATACCCAGGACAATAGTACCCACAACGAACCCTGTTAACAACCACTCACAGCCTAATTAGCAAATCCAGTCAGTGTCTTCCCACATCTTCTTACCTAGACTCGTCAGGAAAAGTCATTTTATGGGATGGGGTAGTTACATAATTTCATGTCAACTTGGTAAGTGCAAGGGTAAAGTTATTCAGCCTTGATGATGCCTCCTTGTGAACATGGCCTTCTCTTGAGGATTCTGGGACCTTCCTCTTTCTCTGGAGGTGGGCCACACGCTTTCTGCCTCACTTTCCTATGGTTGAGCTGGAGGAGGTACATGGAGACCTGCTCCAGGGCTGAGATGCTTACACTGCCACTGGACCCAAAAGACTTCTCACTTACCAGCCTGTGATCTCCCTGCATTCAGCATCATTACATTGACAAGAAATTTATAGATTGGTATTGGGCATATGGGCTAATACCAGGCTTATGGACTTGATCTTGACTGGGCTGGCATTTTTAAAAAATATATAATTGCTCCTTGATAAAAAGCTCTCTCTTATACACATATGAGTGTCTCTGGACTTGTTTTCTGGTCAATCCAGACTAACACATGGTAGTAACAAAGGTTAAGAGTAGAAGAGTCATATTAAATAATTCACTGCATTGCAGTAGCTAAGAGAGGAATTGCTCGCTGTTGTGAGGTGTCATGGGGTCTATTTAACTCTCAGCCTCCCCATGTGACAGAGGAGAACTCATCCATGGGGTTTTATTATGTTTACAGGAGCAGATTGCTAAGGAATGCCTTCAGAGACACTACTGGGTGGCTTTGAACCACCAACCTTTGGGTTTAGCATCCAGTGCTTAACTTAACTATTGCACTACTTGAAATCTGTTGCCATCCATTCCAAGTCATAAGGTCCCTGTAGGGCAGAGTGGAACTTCCCCACAGGGTTGTTTTTATGGAAGCACACTGCCACATCGTCATCTCGAGGAGCAGCTGGTGGGCTCAAACCACTGATGTTAGGGGTTGACCATCACACCACACAAAAGTGAATCTCCCTGCCGAATCATCAAGGCTGACTTGTGATGATCCGATAGGACAGGGTAGAACTGCCCTTGTACTTTCCAAGACTGGAACTATTCATGAGAGTAGTAAGATTCCTCTTTCCCTGTGGAGAGACTGGCAATTCTGAACTGTTCATCTCGCATTTAGCAGCCCAATAAGTCACTTACTAAGCAACCAGGGTTCTCTAGTCACTTAATGATACATATCGGCAAATAATACTTATCATTCTTAACCTAATTCTGGTATCTTATTCTTGTGTTATGTCGAAAGAGTGGCTATTTCTGGAGCCCGGGGGAATTGTCATCGTCTTCTTTACCTAGTATTTTTCAGGGCTCAGAGACATTTAGACATTTAGAGACTGTTCTGACTCTTGTTAGCCCTGTGGACAGGTTAGAAGGGCCCTGTGACTCTCTGAGGCTGTCTTTATGGGAGCAGACAGCCTCATCTTTTCTCCTGTGGAGTGAGTGGTGGGTTTGAACCGCCGATGGTGCAGTGAGCAGTCACCAAACAGCCCCACCAGGGCTCCTGAAGGGAATTGACAACGGCTTTTCTTTACTGAGGCATCTCTAGAATAGAAAGACCGGACACATTCTTATTCCTTCAAGTCTTGGAGGCACGGTGAGATTGTTTTTAATCCCCCTTTTTTCAGGTGAGGACCCTGCAGAGTGGATAAACGGGCGACACAGCTGGTGAGAAATGTGGTGTGAACCAGGAGGAGCACCGCCACTGCAGATGAGTGTTTGGTGCAAGCTGGGAAAGAGGATCTCCTGGGCCCAGGCTCCATCCTTTCTCTTCTTGCTAACTACCAGGAAGCTGGGCATGCTAGAGTAGGCGGACTGCCAAGACAAAGGAAACTGTATGTCCTGACAAAATGCTGCAGGACAGAAGGTGAGCAAGAGGGGGCTCTACGTGTTTACCCTTGTGTGAATCGGGGGGAGGTTGAGCCAGACCCTCAGTTTCACAAGGAGCGGTTCTTACCCATTTAGTTTCACCCCAATCACTGCAATCCCCTTGTGGCAGTCCTGTACTAGTATGTCCCTTTCATGATTGGGAGTGTAAGGGTGGAGCCTAGCCTGTCAATCTGGAGATAGCCAATGAGACCTGTGTGAGGGCATGGCTTTCTCCTGAGAATTCTGGGAAGTCTTGCAGTATTTCCCAATTGGAGGAGAGAGACTTGACTCAGTCTCTTGGAGTCGGTCTACCAATGAGACAAGATGGTGGCATGCTGATAGGTCCTGAGTCCTGGAACCTGGAGGAGCCGGAGGAGAAGCCACATTGGGCTCGCCCTGATGGAACCAGACCTCTGGGGCCAGAGAAGCCACAGAGAGACCCCTGACAGCACTGGGATGCCTCTATTGCAACTGGATACACAAGACTGCACCTACTGGCCTGTGATTTTGTGAGTCGGTATGGACTGGTATCAGACATATGGGCTAATATCAGACTTATGACCTTGGACTGGACTGGGTTGGGATGCTTTCTCAAGGTTCCAATCTTCTTGTATATAAACCTTGTGTGTTTATGAATTTGTTTCTCTAGTCTACCCAGTCTAGCACACCCCTCAATGGAATCCCGTGCAGCGCTCTCCCTCCCTGTGATTCCTGTCTCTATCCCTCCTGCCCTAACCCTCTGAACTTCATCCTTGGGTAAATGCTCCCCTATTGATCTTAAAGTGTTGAGTGTTCTGAGGTATGTATGTACACCTCTCTAGAGTGCAAGTATCCCTCTTCTTAACCTGACTGGTGTTGGTTGCAAAGGAGTCACGGGGGTGAAGTCAGTCCCAGACCAGAGGGTGAGGAAGGGCCACCGGCTCCATCCATCAAGAAGCCCGACCACCTAGGGTTTTTGAGTTTTGTTCCACATCTCTTAATACAAGATGTCCTCGGCGGTGACGGTGGCCTCCTCTATTTTGGTCTTAATCTCAGGGAGGGGGATCTGACTGATGGCCACCACCACCAGGTTGACTGCGTGAGCGGAGGCGCTGGCCACGCAGATCCAAAACGACTCTTCGTACTCTTCCTCCACGACCACGAACCGGAAGAGCTTCTCCTGGAAGTTGGCGATGCGGGCAGTCAGGTCGTGGAGTTTCACGGCGGCCATGAAGCTGCTGATGGCCAAGGCCACGACGCCACCTGAAACCCCAAAAACGGTGACTCTCAGTCACAATGCGTTTTTGCACTGGTCACCAGGATATGGGAGGTGGCCGTGCTGTGGCACAATACGCACGTTGCCCGAGCCTAAATAGTTTAGTCACCAGTTACCAGTGGCCATTGATTCGATCTCTTCTGGTAACCCCCGCGCCCCACCTCTGTGTGTCAGGGTAGAACTGAGCCCTGAACATTTTCTTTTCCCTTTTACTTGATTTGACTCTCCACGTCACTGCTAGGAACATCGTCCACAAACCACACATCCATTCAACAATATCCACACATCCCATTCAGTGACATTCTCTGAAATGATGCCCTCCTTTCCTGAATAGCTCCTCCCCTGTTTACATAAAGTCGCCCCCTCCGGCAGTTTCTATCGGCCCTTTCGAGTTGCTGCTGTCAATTTGATTCCACAGAAACTCACTACCGCTGAATTGCTCTATGGAACAAAATAGAATTGCTCTCTATGATTTCCAAGGCTGCAAATCTTGATCAGAGAGCCTCGTCTTCTCCCTTGGAGCAGATGGTTTGAACCCATGACCTTGCAGTTCATGATGGTGCCAGAATGCCTTTTATCCATATAGGAATGCAGTGCTCAGGAAAAACCATTTGGTATTCAAAGGATGACTTTTTTGGTGGTTGGGGGTGGGGGGGAATAGATTCCCAGACTTTTTTTTTTTTTTTTGAAGCATGTCTGGGTGGATTTGAATCTCCACATTTTGGGTTAGCAGCTGAGCCCAGGAACTCTTTCCACCACCCAGGAACTCCCGCCAGATGATGAGGACGATACCGATTGTAATTTACTTTGAAAAGCTGTAGCTGACTCGAGAGTGTGTGATGCAAGGCGAGAAAGTTGGGTGTGGGGGGATGAAACGAGACGCATTCTATCAGACCAACTTTGAACGCAATCCTCTAACTCCACCTTTCTGTGTGTTGTAACACAACATGATGCACCGCATGGGGGAAATCGGATGCAAGAGACAACTTTGGGGTGTTAAAGGACTAAGCTGTGGTTTTGAGGATGAAGCCAGGTTATTTCCAAGGGCCCCCTAGGGCATGGGAACGCCGAGTAGTGACTAGGGAAGGCCAGAGAAGCATTTGAAGGATGATGTTGGGGAAAAATATGGAATATACCATGGAATATACCCGAAGAACAAACAAATCCATCTCGGAACAATCCCATCAGCATGGTCCTCCCGAGTCAGGACGGTGAGCGTTCGTCTCGTGCATGGTGGACACAGGGGCGGGGGAAGCTTTCGACTCCTCAAGATTGACAGCCTCCAAAACACACAGGGGTGGTCCTACCCTGTCCTCTAGGGTCCCTGTTGGTAGAATTCAATCCACCTGATGGGAGCGAGACTTTGGACAAGTTACTAGGAGGGACCAGTCCCTGCAGAAGGGCGGTATGGTTGGTAAGGAATTGCTGTGATTGGTTGTCTGGCTATGCAGTGTGGTAGAGCCTGAGAGTGGGGTGGGGCGAGGTCAGAGCGTCTTGCTGTGCAGGTCAGGACTTCCCCTTATGGCTGGATTTGGCTCCAGGTTCAAGGACAAGAAGAGGCGAGAAGAGAAGGCAGGTTGGAGCAGGAGAAAGGAAAGGAGGAGAGGGAAGTTGCTTAGAATGTTGAACTTTGAGCGGTTCTCCCTCTTCTATTCTTGACCTGCTTTGTTTCTGACCTGGGCCGGTTCACCCTTCCTTAGGCAGCCTGGTGGCCTCCCCGCTCCCGGGAAGTCACCATATTGATGCCAAACTTAGTGCAGACAGCCGATCTGCAGAGCACCCTACTGCCCAGAACTCCCGGACTCAAGTGATCCTCCAGCCTCAACCTCTTGAGTAGCTGGGACTACTGGTGTGCACCACCATGTCCAGCTCTTTTTTCTATTTTTAGCTGTTTTAATCTTAGTAATTAGTAAAACCCACAATGTAGTGTGGGCATGCAAATCCTTTGGGCCACCTTTCTGGGACTCCACTGAAAGGTTTAAAGTGTTCCAACCCATGGATTCCCATCTACCCAGAATCTGTGAAGGTGACAATGTCCGAAAAAGATAATATGGCCCCTCATCCAATCACTGACATCCTTCTCAGAAGAGGGGGTGTGGAGACACAAAGAAGATAGTCATTTGGAGGTGGAGGCAGAGGTCAGTATGACAGGGCTACATGCATGAGGATACCAAAGATTGCCGGCAGCACCAGAGGCTAGAAAAGGCAAAAAAGGATTCTTCCCTGCCATCTTCTGAGGGAGCATGGTCCTGCCGACCCCTTGCTGTGGCCTTGTAGCCCCAGATCTGTGAGGACTGCGGTGTCCGTGATGTTTTAGACCACCCAGTGCATGGCACTTTGTTACAGGCTCCCGCACAGAAGGAACCACTTCCCTGCCTCTCATTGAATGGTTCTCGTTGACATCGACCTCACGTATCAGACAACAGACACTGCCCAGTCCTGCACCTCACTCATGATCATGGCTATGGAGTGCACGGATGCAACCTCTGTGCCAATACGCCATTGAGACTCTTGTTCAGCATCTTCTTTGTCCTCTCCAGGGTCTCTCTTGACAACAAGCCAAAGGTTCCCTGTATACTTGTGCAGAAGCCACGTTTTTCAGCACATTTTTAATGCAGTTCTTGTGGTAAAATTAGGTGCCCCGGCTGATATTCAGGTCAGCTTGTACTCCAGTGTATACGGTACATGAGAGGAAGTCTTGTGCCATCTTTGCTGCTATGGAGCATTCAGGTTGTCCTTCTTCTAAGACACACTCAATTTCACTTTCACTACAATTGAGGGAACTCTGACTTACAGGGACCCCCTAGGAGAGGGTCATTTGCCGACGTGAGGGTCTAAGACTCATTGAAGCTGCCCCTGGTTTTGAACTGCTGACCTCGTAGTTGGCAGTCCAACGTATAACCCACTACACCACCAGGGCTCTGAAACACTCCTTAGCAAGCTCATTAACTGCTCTAAGTCATAAACGTCCTAACAATTTGGTTCTTTGTTGTGACCGACTGAAATTAAAAAAAAAAAGTTTTGTTGGCCTCAACTTCACGTATCATACAGTTTAACTGTTCAACCATATGCAGAAGATTTGAGCAATCGCCCCCACAATCAATTTCAGAACATTTTTCCTCTCATAGCCATTGTTGTTAGCTCTCCATTTGTGCCCCCCTTCCTTCATTCTCTGTTACAGCTCTGTCCAATTACTGTCTCCATAGAGCGACCTATCTGGATTCCATAGAGCACACCTCATTGCTTCTCAAGGGGAAAACTGTGCCCATCGAGAAAAGACCAGAGACATTGAATGAGGGATGGCCATTTATATTCCTTCACACCCTCCCTTTTACTTCTGGGAGGCCAGCCTGGGCATGGTGTGGACAGGGACTCTTGCTCCTGGTTGCTTTTCTTACCTGCAAGAACATTCCACAGGCAGATGCCTCCGGGACCGTTGACTGCCCGGTATGGGACCTGGATCATGTTGAGAACAGCAAACCCCATGCTGACCAGCGCCAGGGCCAAGGCCAGCAAGAGCAGCAGCAGAATCGTCACATGAAGGCCTGCATTCAGCTCCTTCACCAGGTGTGGGAAGACTGGAGAGGAAGAGAGAGAGAGGAGAGGTCGTCCACGTGTTTGGGTCTGAGCTCGGCTCTCATGGCCATCGACTCTAATGTGATTCAGACGGGTATAGGACAGGGTAGAAGTGCCCCTGTGAATTTGAGACACTGACTCTTTATGGGAGGAAAAGGCCTCATCTTTCACCCAAGGAGTGACTTTTAGTCTCGAACTGCTGATCTTAATTAGCAGGCCAATGCTTAGCCACCATGTGTTGGGCTTTGATCCGCAAGGTCGAGAGTTCAGAACCACCAACCATGCTGAGGGAGAAATACAGGGCTTTCTATTCCCATTAACAGCTAGTCTTGGAATCTCAGAGGGGCAGTTCTCCCTGTCTGATAGGGTCCCCAGGAGTTGGCCTCAACTTGATGGTAGGGAGTTTGGTTTTGAGTTTTTGAGCTCAGCGCATTTTCATAAAGTCAAACTAAGATCAACACCCATTGGTCAGTGTGGCCCACAGCAGTGGCTTCCATAAGGCTGTGATGCTGGAAGGAAGGCCACCAGTATTTCAAATACCAGCAGGGACCTTCTTGGTGGACAGATGGCAGCAGGACTTCTAGATGATGACAGACTTGGAAGAAAGTCCCAGAGAGCTTTTAGTCCGTGGAAACCCTATGGATGATGGCATGGGGTGCTGGAAAGGTCGGAAGGCAAGCACAGTGCACAACGACCACAAGGATGGACTCAAGCATGCCAGTGATGGTGGAGATAGTGACACCTACGGTGGCCATGAGTCACAGCTGATTCAATGGTGCTTAACCACAAAGGGTTTATTAGGGAGGTCAGAGGGCAAGGCAGCAAGCATTGGGCTTTCAGAAAGCAGGCACTTCTGGGGATGAACTTCTGGCCCCAGGTGGGCTACTAGTCATTGAACAATAGGTTTCTTTTCTTTTCTTTTTTTTTTAGGGCACCACTGCCCTGGTGGTGGGAGTAAGAGGCCCATCCTTTGCCCCTGTGGAGCTGGAATTGAACCTCCATCCCAGTGGACTGCAGTCCCATGCACAACCACTACGCCACCGGAGATCAGCCCCTGAACAATAGGTTTCTTAACCAAATCCCGTCCACCAACCAAGCGCACAAATCCAAACTCATAGTCATCAAGTCAAATCCGATTCATAGAGACCCTATAGCACATAGAACTGCCCCTCAGGGATTCTGAGGCTGTCAATTTTTATGGGAGCAGCCAGAATCTTCTTTCTCCTACAGAGCACCTGGTGAGTTTGAACTAACAACCATGCAGTTATTGCCTATAACACCACCAGCACCCCTTCTCTTTTTCTTCTTTTAAAAATCATTTTATGGGGGGCTCATACAACTCTTCACAATCCACCCATCCATCCATCCAATGTGTCATGCACATTTATACATCTGTTGTCATCATCATTCTCAAAATATTTGCTTTCACCTTGAGCCCTTGGCATCAGCCTCTCATGTTTTCCCTCCCTCCCTGCTCCCCCTCCCTCATGAACCCTTGATCATTTATAAATTATCATTCTGTCATATCTTACACTGTCTGATGTCTCCCTTCACCCACTTTTCTGTTGTCCATTCTCCAGAGAAGAGGTTATATATAGATCCTTGTAATCAGTTCCCCCTTTCTACCCTACTTTCTCCCCACCCTCCCAGTAGAATCGTCACTCTCATCACTGGTCCTGAAGGGATCATCTGTTATGCATTCCCTGTGTTTCCGGTTCCTATCTGTACCATTCTACATCCTCTGATCTAGCCAGATTTGTAAGGTAGAATTGGGATCATGATAGTGGGGGGTAGGGGGGGATAGGAAATATTTAAGAACTAGAGGAAAGTTGTGAGTTTCATTGTTGCTACACAACACTCTGACTGGCTCATCTCCTCCCTATGACCATTCTGTAAGAGAATGTCCAGTTGCCTACAGATGGGCTTTGAGTCCTCAATCTGCACTCCCCCTCATTCACAATGATATGATTTTTTTGTTCCTCAATGCCTGATACCTGATCCCTTCAACACCTCATGACCAGCCAGGCTGGTGTGCTTCTTCCATGTGGGCTTTGTTGCTTTTGAGCTAGATTCCTTCAAGCCTTTAAGACCTCAGATGCTATATCTTTTGGTAGCTGGGCACCATCAACTTTCTTCACCACATTTGCTTATGTACCCATTTGTCTTCAGCGATCGATGGATTGCATTGGGAAGGTGAGCATACAATGATATCCTTCTCTCTTTCTTAAGGTGGACTCAGAACAATAATGCGAGTCTGGTGGTCATGCCTGCTGCCTGGGTCTTACCGCTCTGGGATCTGGGGTGGATGGATACACACAAGTCTGGCCCCAACCATCATGCGGGACAGCCTGACAGTTGCCCTCCTTAAATAAGGGGCAGAGGTGGCCTCGGGACATCTGGGAAGAGTGGAGTGGGGCTATAGCAGAGCGAGGTTGGTATCAAAGACCCCAGCTCCCTTGCCACAGATGTAAGACACGGAATCCTTCAGTTCTTTCTTTCCACCACCCACCTTGACAGGCTTGTTGTGTGGCTCAGATGAAGTGCACAGGAATAAGAGACGGGGCTGGGCTGTTTGTTTGCTCTGGTGTGGGGTGGCCTTGTGGACAGCAGAAAGCAACACGCCAATCTTCCTGCTGGTACGCTTGAGCCCGTAGCTGGAGCCTGAAGGAATGATGACTACACCCGGTTGCCATGGAGTTGACTATGACTTGCAGTCACCTCGTATGTGTCAGACTAGAACCGGGATACATAAGGGTATCACGGGCTGAAGTCACTGCTGTTGAGTCCATCCTGACTCATGGCGGCCCAGCGGGCAGGGTAGAACTGCCCCGGGACTCTCACTCTTTACCGGAGTAGAAATCCCTGCCTTTCTCCCAGAGAGTGGCTGGTGGCTCTGAACTGTGGATCTTGAGGTTAGCAGCCCAGATCATAACCCCTCTGCCACCAGGGCTCTTAGTGTGGGTGGTTTCAAATCTCCTACCTTTCTATTTAGTGCTGAACATGTGAGCAGTTCGCATTCCCTGGAGACTGTAGTGTCCACTAACTGAGCACTGCTGGAACTCTGATGGCGAAGTGGGTTATGAATTGGCCTGCTAATGACAAGACCAGCAGTTTGAAACTGCTAGCCACTGCTTAGGAGAAGGTGAGGCTGTGTCCCCCTGTAAAGAGTTACGGTCTTGGAAACCCACAGGGGCAGTTCTAACCTTCCTTGTAGGGTTGCCTTGAGTTTGGCTTTGACTGAGCACCGAGGAGTCCCGGAGGTGCAGTGAATGAGACCTTGGGCTTCTAACTGCAAAGACAGCGGTTAAAACCCACCAGCTGCTTCCGGGGAGCAGGATGAGGCTGGCTGCTCCTGTGGAGATTTTGTCTCAGCAACCCCTAGGAGCAGTTCTAAGTCTGTCCTATGGACCAGTGATGAGTCAGAATCAATCTGAGGTCTGTGGATCTGGTCTGGTGGGGCACTGTGCAATAGACAAAGCTGTCAGTTGTTGTCAGGGGCCACTGAGTCAGTCCCAACCCACAGCGACCCTGTGCATGACAGGACGAAACACTGCCCGGTCCTGCGCCAACCTCACAATCGTTCCGAGGCCTCGGCCCATTGCTGCCGCCATGGGTCCGTCTATCTCCTTGAGGGCCCTCCCCACTTTCGCCACCCCTCTACTTTACTAAGTGGGTTGCCTTTCTCCAGGGACTGGTGTCTCCTGACAATATGTCTGAATTATGTAACACAGTCTCACCACCCTTGCCTCGAAGGAGAACTCTGCGTGTAATTCTTCCAAGATAGAGTTGGCTTTTGTCCCTTTAGCAGTCCATGGCACTTTCAATCTTTTTTTTTCCCAGTGATATAATTCAAATGCATCGATTCTTCTTTGATCTTCTTTATTCGAGGTCCAACTTTCACAATCATTGAAAATTTCATGACTCGGTCAGGCGCAACTTAGTCCTCAAAGCACTCTCCCTGCTTTTCAACACTCTAAAGAGGTCCCGTGCAACAAATTTACCTGACACACTGCGTCTTTTGATTTCCCGAGAGCTGCTTCCATGAGCATTGCTTGTGGATCCAAGCAAGGCCCAATCCTTGACATCTTCAACCTTTTCTCCATGCATCATGCTGGTACTGATTGGTCCAGTTGTGAGGAGTTGAGTCTTTTTTTACATTGACTCGTCAACCCAGACTGAAGGCTGCCACCTATGATCTTCATCAGCGGGTGCTTCACGTCCTCCTCACTTGCAGCAAGCGAGGTGGTGTCATCAGTACATTTCAGGTTGTTAACGAGCCTCCCTCCAATCCTGATGGCATGTTCTCCTTCACATAATCCAGCTGCTCTGATGACTTGCTCAGCATGCAGAGGGGAAAAGCGTGGTGAGAGGATGCACCCCTGTTCCCCAGCTTTCCTGATTCTAAACCGTGCGGTCTCGCGTGTCAATCAGTGGTACCAGGCAGTACTCCCTTGCAGCTACAGGGTCATTGCAAACTCTCTTGGCTGCTTTATAACAGCACAGGGGAGTCACATTATGATCCATATGCCTGGCAGACATTTACTCCTTAAATTTTTTTATTGTATTTTGTTGAGAGTTTACACAGCAAATTAGGATCCCATTAAACAAGTTATGTACATATTGCTCAAGGATATTGGCTACATTTTTCACATTATATCAACATTCTCCCTTTAATTCTTGATATAATATTCACAAAGCACAGACCTCCATGGTTACCTTTATTTGTTTGTTTTGTTTTTTGGGCATCCTCTGGTGGTGGGAGCAGGAGGCTCAGCCTATGCTCCTGTGGAGCCGCTGCTGGAATTGAACCTCCATCCCAGTGGCCGCAGTCCCGCGCACAACCACTATGCCACCAGATCTCAGCCTCCATGGTTACTTTTAGTCACTTTTAAAATGAGGTGTCTATCCACAATCACAATCAGTTCCAGCAGACACTTGTCATGCTGTACATTACTTCCTAAAGAATGGCCTTGAATTTGCCACCCTATTGCTGTCCCCAGAGAAGGCCATCATGGTTGGTCAAGTGGAGGGGCAGTGGAGAAGAGGAAGCCCCTCACCCTTGTTGGATTGATCCAGTGACAGCCCTGATGCGCTCACACGTGACAGCCATTGTTTAGACAGTGTAGGACTTGACAGAGTTTTGTTCTGTTGCATGCAGGGTCGCAATGAGTCAGAACAGATTTGCATGCACTTAACAGCAACCACACCAGACATATTACCATGGCAGGCTAACATAGGAAAGCATTCATTTCTCTTTGTTCTCGCTCTGTTTGTCATCATGTAGTAGCTGTGAAGGTTAAATGATGTCTTGTATTAGAGTGCATCACATTTTATATGGGAAGGTATAATTTTCTCAAAAATGGCAGTGTGGTTGCTGCTATTTTGATTTTCACTTGTGGTTTGGGAACACCCTATGGTTCTCTGAGATTCAGTTTCATACATCCGCATAATGGGAATAGTAATAGCTGTGCATAAACTGACTAAGGAAGATAAGAGATGAACTGATGCCTCTGAATTATGGGGTGGTGGGTAACGAATACTAATATATCATGGACAGCCAGATGAAGGACACATCCATCTTGGAAGAAGTGCAGCCAGAATGCCCCCTGGAAAGTCTGGGCGGCAAGACTTCATCTCACACACTTTGGATGTGTTGCCAGAAGGCACTTGGCCCTGGAGAAGCTTACCAGGTTTGATGAAGTAGAAGACAGCACCATCGGGGAAATGAACTCACGCTGTGGCTACAACAATGAGTGTGTCTGTAGCAACAGTTGTGAGGCTGGCACAAGGCAGGCAGTGTTTGGTTCTGTTGTGCGTAGGGTCTATGATTTGGGACCAACTCCATAGCCCCTAACCACAACCACTGCCATCCCCCCACCTCTACCCCCACCACCCCCACCACCCCCACCTCCACCATCACCACCACCACCACCACCATCACCACCTCCACCACCACCAACACCATCACCATTACTACTACTTCCAATACTACCCCCCACCTCCACCACCACCACCAATTTCACCCCCACCCCCATCTCCACCACCTCTACCATCACCATAATCACCACCACCACCACCTCCACAACCTCTACCACCACCATCACCTCCACCTCCATCACTACCTCCTCTACCACCTCCTCCTCCTCCTCCACCACCACCACCACCACTGTTTCCTGGAGGGCCCTGAATGGCACACATGGTTTGTGCTGGTCGCCAAGCTAAAGTTGGTAGTTTGACTATGTTCCGTGGTACTGCAGCAGGAAACCTGGGTGATCTGCTTTCATAAAAATCATCATGCAGATAAGCAGTGTGCGGCAGTTCTACTCTGACATATCGCGTCATCATGAGTTGGAATCAGCTAGACGTCCAGAGAACCATGAACTGAGAAGCAGTGTGGGCCTCTCATTCAACCCTTATGATTCAGTTAGATTCTATTCACTACAAAGGAACCCTGGTGGTGCAGTGGTTAAGTCCTCAGCTGCTAACAGAAAGGTTGGCAGGTCGAATTCACCAGCATCTCTGCTGGGGCAAAATGAGGCAATTACTTACAGCCTTGGAAACCCCCTGGGAGAGAATTATTCTGTCCCATCGACATTTTGAGTCAGAAAGGGCATGAGAGCAATAGGGTTCTATCTACAGGCACAGAGATATTGTCTTTGAACAAAGTGACTGTCAATTCTTTATAGGATCGCAGTCCTACATACTATGTAGTAGATAGGTTTGGAGTCATTATTTTCAATAAAGGAAGTCTTAAAGATTTGCAGTTATGAAAATTAAGAAACTTTCGAGCATAAATGTATTCCTCTGAAATTCTTCTATGACATCTGCTGACCACCTCCTGGACAGATCTGGGTCCCTGTTTTTCATTCCTCAACTCTCTCAGGTCCCCTCAATACCACTAATCAGTCTCTCCCTGGTTCTGCTTTAGAATCAGGGCTAAATCTTTCCTAGTTTGACTCGACTCTCTCCTGATTCTCTCCTCACTGGTTCTTTTTGCTGACTTACTTGCTTCATTTTTACAAACTGAAGTTTTGGTATCTCCCAAACTTTGGAGCTGACTGTGTCTTCTTCCTCCTCAAAAGGTGTCCTTTACACTCACAAGTTTCTGGCTGCCCCACGAGGATGCGCTTAGTTCTGATCTTACTTTCCTTCCAGTTCTGTGTTTCCACTTCTCTTTATCTCCTTGCGTTGATCTCATCAACCTTAGAAACCGGACCCTGGGGAATGAACTCCATCCGCATGGAATTTCCCTGTGAAGGCCGCTCTGTTCTCTCTGCTTCCCTTCCCACTCAGACTCTTTCATTTGTTTGTTGTTGGCTCCAAATTCCTACCCTACCTGACCTTTGTTACCTGGCTGGCTTGTCATCCTCCCATTCTCATCCATCTAATCTTTTGGACCCATGATGAACAAACAGCGTCACCCACCCCAAACACTGACAATGGAGGATCCTCATCTGCATCATGGGCAAAGATGAAAATGCCAACCGTATACAGTGTTGGTGATGATGTGAAACATGAATTCAGAAGAGCTCTCTAGAGAGCAATTTGGCAACATCTACATCTCCTAAGTCCCATCACCCTTCTGACAGTCACCCTGTGTTGCCGTGAGAGTGGAAGCAATGTCACTGGTATGTCAAATATCAGAAGGGTTGCCCACGGTGAACATGGACCACAAGAAATGAACAGCTCATCCATATCTGAGGAATTAGTCGAGGACACCTTTATGAATAACAGCAGAACACGGTCAGATCTAGTATTGGAAGATGAGCCCTTCATGTTGAAAGACACTAAAAATATGAGAGGGGAGACTATCTTCTCAGAGTGAGTTGACCTGAACTGTGTGGATGGATTCAGATTTCGGGGACCTTACTTTGCTAGCGTGGGATAACTCAAAATGAGAAGAAACAGTTTCAACTGTCCATTAACCATTGGAACATGGATAGTATAAAGTAGGAATTTTGGAAATTGTCTACAATGAAGTGGAATGCATAGAGGTCAATATCTTAGCCATCAGTGAGCTGAAACAAAGTGGTATCGCCCACTATGAATCAGATAATCATGTGGTTTAGTATGTTGGGAATGATATATTCAAGAGAAATAGTGTGACATTCATGATAAAAAAATTGAAGATCTATCTTGAAGTAGAGCACTGCCTGTGATAGGATAATATCTCTGTGAACACAGGGGAAAACAGTATAATTTTATTCAAATTTACTCAATAACCTGTAAAGTCAGTGATGAAGATATTTAATAATTATACCCTTTTTTTCAATCCGAAATGGGTTAAATAGGCAATCAAGACACATTGATTAATTCTTGGTGTTTGGAAGGTGTAAGACGTAAATGAGGAAAGAATGGTAGTTGGAAAATATGTATGGTCTTGGTGTTAGAAGTCAAGCTGGATAAAATCTTGAAAGCCCAACGATGTCATTGGAAACACTGTTTTCAACAAATAATTTCCAGCTACATATGTGAGAATCACTAGGAATCAAATCAATTACATCCAAGGGGGAAGATGGTAGAGAAGTTCAGGAGTATCAGCTGAAACAAAGTTAGGGGATGATCGTGGAACAGATTCATCAATTACTCATGTGCAAACTCAGGTTGAAGCTGAAGAAAATAAAAACAAGTCCATGAGAGCCAAGATATGGCTTTCGATATATCCCACCTGGGTTTAGAATACTTCTGAAGAACAGATATGATGATCAAGCTTCATCCTTCAGTATGAATTGCAACTTAATTTGAAAAAAAAAGCTCCTCACAACTGGACCTATATCATGATAAAGCTGGACAAGAACGTCATGATAAAAAGAGAGACAATTGGAATCATCAGGATTTCATTTTACTTGGATCCACAGTCAATGGAAATGGAAACAGCAGTTAAATGAAAGGACATATTGCATTGGACAGACCTGTAGCAGAAGACTTTTTTAAAGTCTTAAAGTGCAAAAATGTCCCTAAGACTATGATCTTTTTAATTGCCTCATATGCATGTGAATGTGAAAGCTGAACCATCAATAAGAAAGACCAAAGAAGCATTTAAATTATGATGCTGATAAAGGATATTAAAAGTACCATGATGACCCACGCAACAAATACTGTATTTTTTGGACCATAAGATGCACATCTCCCTCCCTCCCCGCCCCACCAAAGTGGGGTGAAAATAAGGGTGCGTCTTATGGTCCCAAGGTGTGGTACCCCAGAAAATTTTAGTATTCTGATAGTATTTGGTTCAGAATATTTTTTTTCTTATTTTCCTGCTCTAAAAACTGGGTGTACCTTATGATCAGGTGCGTCTTATGGTCTGCAAAATACGGTACATCTGTCTTGAAAGAAGTACAGTCAGAATGCACGTTGGAAGGAATGGTGGTGAGACTTTGTGTTGAGGACTTTGCAAATGGGATCGGAGAGACCAGTCCCTGGAAAAGGGCAATATGTTGGTAAAGTGAAAGGTCAACTAAAAAGAGGAGATCCTCAATGAGCTGGACGGACACTGCCCGCAACAATGGGCTGAAAGATAATCGCAATGGTAAAAATGGCGAAGAAATGAGCAATGGTTTTCTTTCACTATAAGTCGAGTGAGTTGATTCTACCTAACAACAACAACAACAACAACAACAACAACAATAACAACAACAGCAAGAACAACAGCAATGCAATGAGAACAAGTTCACTGCCAGGAATTTAGTTTTCAGAAACGCTACCAAAGAAGTTCAGAAAAGCAGGCATTGAATATTGAATTTCATTGGCATAGACGAGTGGCTGCCTCCAGTGCTTCATCGGCTGGCTGAAACCTTTCAATCGGTATTTCCTCCATTCTGGGAGCCTTATTTTCATCTACAGCTTCAGCATGGCTTCATCTTCTTCTTTCGGCACCATTGGTGCCTGCTCAGATGTCACCTCCTGAAATGGTGGACTGTTGACTAATCCTTTTTGACACAGAGACCCCGTGTGTTCTTTCCATCTTCTTTTGATGCTTCCTGCCTCACTCAGTATTTGCCAACGTGGTTGTTAAGTGCCACCGAGTAGACTCCGACTCAGAGTGACCCCGTGTACACTAGAACGAAACATTTCATGGTCGTGTGTCATCCTGGCAATTGTTCCCAGGCCTGAACCCTTTGAGGCAACCTCTCTGTCTATCCATCTCATTGAGCGTCTTCCTCTGTCTCACGGGCACTCCACTTTACCAAACATGATGTCCTTCTCCTGGAACATTTTGCCCATGCAATCTTTTACTATTGTAACTTGAGGCTTGAGTTAGTTTTCCTTTTCTTTCTTTTTTTTTTTTTCTCAGTTTAAGATATACCGAATGTATTCTTCCCTTATATTTTCCAATTCTAGGTCTTGGCACATTTACTTAGAATGCTCTGGCCTTTGAAATGTTCGGTTCAGTTCTTTGATGTCATCATTTTTTCCATGAGCAACTGTACGACTGAGAGCACATTTCAGAATCTTTTGACATCCACTTGATTGGTTCCTTGTTTGCTGTCTTTTAAATGACTTTTTTTGTGTTCTTCATGAATGATGTTCCTGATGGTCCTCCGAAAGCTCATCAGGTCTTCTTCCAATAGTGTTCAATGCATCACATCTGTTTTTGAGATGTGCTCGCAATTCAAACGGAATACACTCAAAGTTGTATTTTGTGGATTTTCTTCAGCTTCAAGCTGAACTTGCATGTGAATCATCGATGGTCTGTTCCACAGTGGGCCCCCTGGCTTCATTTCAGCTGTTGATATTGAACCTCTTCATAGTCTCTTCCCACAGAAGTCGTCAGTTTGATTTGTGTATTCCATCTGGAGAGGTGCATGTGTAGGGTTCTTGGTAGAGGGTGTGGGTCAGATCATGTGCCTTGGTTCCTTGATGATACCTTTAAGATTCCACCTTAGGACCAGGAGTGGATCAGACCACATTCTTTGTTTTCCTTGGCTATGTAGTGATGTCACCACACAATTCCACACTTCATTGCCTGACTTGGAAATCCAGACTTCTATTTTCTGAAGGAGCTTTGGTGGAAGCAAAGCTGTCCCTTTTGGGCACTCTTGGCTTCTGACTCTGGATTCTGCATTTAGATCACTCTGCCTGACTTTCAGATTTGGGGACTGCACTGCACCCACCACCACCTGAGATTTTCCTCAAAGTTTCATGAGTTTCTGTGGCACTCTGCAGTGAGTGATTCAGTGATTTGAAGAACTCAAGAACTCTAGGGCAGGTACTCAAGGGAGGAGTAGGGGGTGGGAATGGAGTTACATAGCATCATGGAAGAGCCAGGCAATTGGGACATTGCTAATCTCCAACTTCTTGCCACTTGTCTAGTATTAATTCTTCTAAAAGCCAATATGACCCCATGAAGAGCTCCCTTGCTTTTTATATTTGCACCTGCTTCCAAAGGAGCCCTGGTGGCATGGTGCGCTATACACTGACTGGTAACCCCACGGTCAACACCTAGAACTCACCAGCTTCTCTGCAGGAGAGGGACAGTTCTGAGACACTGCAGGGGCAGTTCTACTCTGTCCTCTAGAGTAGCTATGAGCAGGGGCTGAGGACAGTCCGTCTGAAGTGCTCCCCCAAAGTCACAAGCATCTTTGTCATAGGATGTTGTTTAAATTTCCAGCCGAAAATTCATGAACGTGGCACAAAAGGACAGCAGCTACATACACGGATCCATATGATGTGCTAGACTTTGTTTTGTTTTGGGCATCACTGCTCTCCAGTGGTGGGAGTAGGAGGCCCAGCCCCACTGCTGGAATTGAAGCTCTGTCCCAGTGGGCCTCAGTCCCGCGCACAACCACTATGCCACCGGGGCTCAGCCCAATGTGCTAGACTTTACAGAGACTCTTTTTTTCCTCCTGACAACCATCTCTCATGTTTACAATTGAGGAAACCCAAACTCAGAGAAGTTAGAGGTTAACCAAGCTCAGGAAGTGCTGGTCTAACTACTCTGACCACAGAGGTATGGAAAACCGAAAAAGCAAATCACACTCACTTCCCTCAGGTTGATGCTGGCTCAAAGCAGCCCTTTAGGACAGAGGAGAACTGCCCCTGTGGGGCTCCTGGACCGCCAGTCTTTCTGGAAGCAGACAAACTCATCTTCTTTCTGCTCAGGAGCTAGTTGTCTCTATCCTGGTGGTGGAGTCATGTGGTTGGCTGCTAACTGCAAGGTTGGCAGTTCAAAGCCACCAGTCTCTGCTCTGGAGAAAGCAGAGGTTTCCTATTTTGGCAGAGTTATTCTCAGAAACCAACAGGGAAGTTCTACCCTGTCCTCTGGAGCCGCTATGATGGATAAACAAAGATTTAAACAATGGAATCCTAGGATAACTTGAATTCTGGAAGCCTTATTGTGAATTTGAATGAGATTTCATGTTGTATGCATTAGAGTTATCTCTAGTTATAGGACTGGGATGTTCCCTAGACGTGAGAATGAAGAGATATTGTCTTGTTGAAAGCAAGACCAGGAGAATCCGATCACTAGAGAGGATGTTGTGTTTAGCAAAGTGGAGGGGCCTGGGATGGATGGATGGACCCCATAGCCTCGACAGTGAGCTGAGACATAACAAAGACCATGAGGCTGGTGTGGGGCCAGTCAGGGTTTCATTCTGATACACACAGGGTGCCCTGAGTCAGGCTGGCTCCACGGCGATAACAATGACAGCAATGACAAGAGCGACCTCCCTTGACTCATCATTTAATCATTCTCGAAAGCTACTTGATCATTTGCTTCCTTATGATCCTAGAGAAGTGTAGCAGTTCCCTGTGTCCACAGTGTTGTTGTCGGCACTGTTGAATCAGCCCCAACTCATAGCATCTGTCACTCTGTCTCACTGTGTTGGCTTGCATGTTGCTATGCTGCTGGTAGCTATGTCACTGGCACTTCATATACCAGCAGGGTCATGCAAAGTGAACAGGTTTCAACAGAACTTCCAGACTCAGAACAGCCTACAAAGAAATAATATTCTGTCCACTTCTGAGCCATTAGCCACCCAGGTCCTGGAGGCTGGTGGGGTATTTGTGGAGCTAAAGAGGCAATCAAAGAAAACCACAGACGCACCTACCACCTCGATTCCAGGGACGACAGAGGTGCCTTTCCGGAAATGGTTCCCATGATTGATTTCTCTGACCCTCAGTTTTCCAATGAGTAAGATGGACACCAATAAAGCCTCTCCTCTAGTGTCGTGAGGGTTATGGAAAAGAATCCAGTGAGGTCAACCTGAGACAGCAAAGTGTCCAGAGCTGGCTAGATGGAAATATGGCCAGAAAGTTTCCAGGCTGGGCACTCAATATGAGCATAAGTACCCTGTCACCTCCTTGTTCTTGAATGTGCATAGCAAGTATAGGCATATAAAGCAATACAAAACCACGCATAGAAAACAAAACAAAACTCACTGCCATGGAGTCAATCCTGACTCCTGGCCACCCTGTAAGCCCCTGTGGCTTCCTGGACTTAACTCTTTATGGGAGTACAAAGCTCCATCTTTCTCCCAAGGAACCCCTGGTGACTTGAACTGCTAACCTTAATGACTATAGCTCAAAGTGTGATCTCCATGCCACCAGAGGTCCTTCTATTCATATCAGTGGTGTCATTGGTATTGTTCTGCTATTCAGCAATAGTGTCAGATTTTTTATACAATTATGCTGATATTTAATAGCTGGGCTTCTAAAAATGACCTGCTATGAAACAGAGCTATAGCAGTGATGCCCCCCCCCCAAAGAAACAGAGATATCAAACCGTGAAGATGATGCCTATTCCCTTGCTTTAGCATGATGTGGGTTCATTACCCTCTTTGTCTGGGGCAAAGTTCTCACCAGCCATCTCATTGCTTCATGCGAAAGGTTTGAAGATTACATCCCTTCTTGTTTGGGGCATTTTCTCTCCAGATGATCTGTCCTGCACTCTGTCTGTACACCTGTCTGACTGGCCTTCGTGTGGGCTGTGCTGTTACACCCTGAGTTTCTTGGAGTGACACTGAAACCAGGCAGTATCTGCACTCGCTCACGTTCACAGAGAGCAGACAGGTGTCGGCTCTGAGGTCTCCCTGTTCCAGAACATCAGGGCCTGCCTTCAACACCCAGGGCTGAACCTCTTGCTCCTTCTTGTCCTGGGAAGCTTTCGTGTGAATAGCAGCCAGAGAAGGGACCTGTGCCCACAGCTGGTCTTGATTGGTGATACATGTCTGCGAGAGTCACATGGCATGGGTCTGCAGGCTGCCACTGTTTTCTCCTGGTGGGGGGACCTTAAGCAAGTTATGCACCCCCTCTAAGCCTTGGTTGTCTCCTCGGCAAAAGGAGATCATCAAAATTTCCAATATATGGATATATATGGATATATATGTATATCCTTTAGATTTCCAGTATTCCGTATTACCTTATCTACCTTCCCATCTGTCCATTTATTGATTCTGTCTATGGGGGTTCTGGTGGGGAAGTGAGCAGTGGATTGGGCCGTTAACCACCACGTCAGCGGTTCGAACCCACCAGCAGCTCCTGGGGAGAAAGAGGTAGCTTTCTGTTTGCTAAAGAGTTAGTCTCAGCAACCCACAAGGGTAGTTCTGCTCTGTCTATAAGGTTGATATCAGTTGGAATGGAGTCAGTGGCACTGAGTTTCGGTTTTTTTTTTACCCCCCATTCTGCTGTCTGCCTATCCGTCCATCTGTCTATCTATCTATCTATCTATCTATCTATCTATCTATCTATCTATCTATCTATCATCTATCCATCCATTAATGATGGTAAGGCTTAGATGAAAACAAGCTATGTAAAGTGCCCAGTAGCTGCCTGGCACATGCACCACTCAATATTTTAAGAATTATTATTAATAAAGGTAAGCTACCAAGAGAAGCAAATTCCCATTTCTCATGTGTCTATAAGCTGTCTAGCCAGTAAAAGAGCTCTTCCAGGGCCTGCCTGAGAGCCTTGCTTGGCTCACGGGCCTGGGAGGTGGGGTGGGGGTGTTTGACGTGAAAGCCTTTGAGGGAGGCAGCCGTCGAGCCCCACCCGTGAAGACACGGCACGGCCCCCGCAGATACTCACTGGTGAACTGGGACTGGCGGCCCCCGAGCCCGCACTGCCGCACCTTACACCCCCGGAAGAGCCCGTAGTAAATGTCCCCGATGAAATTGACCAGCTCGGAGTCGGTGGCGTTGACCAGGTCCACGCCCGTCTGGCAGAGGATCTTCCCCCGGAGCCAGTGGGGCACCGCCAAGGCCACGATGAGGAGCACGAAGGAGGAGAAGCTGAGTAAAGACGCCAGCCCGTACCACGTCTTCTTGAACCATGCAGGCATCCTAGTAGGCGCAGGCGGTCACGCCCAGGGGCTCCAGGCAGCCGCGGGGCAGGGTGGCATCTTCCGGACGCGCGACCATCCTCTGTCGCCACGTCAAACGTTCCCCACTCGTCCTGGCAAGTCCCACTGGGCGCCTTCAGCCCTGCCGCGGTGTTTACTACGACCGCATCCGGCTGCCTTGACAGGGCGCCTGGCCCGACTGCGAGCACGGGGTTTGGTTACAGCCCCGGGAACCCGACGCCGTGGGGAGACTAAGGTTTCAGCACCCGCAGTCATTGGCTTCCTGACGACGTGGGAGTTGGGAATAGGGCGAGTCTCCAAAGCCCGCGCTCCGGAAGGAGCCAGAGAAAATGGACCGATTCGCACGTGAATACTGTCTGCCGTGCCCACTATCAAATGCCTATCTCTCTGAGTTCTGCCCTGGCATCGAGGTCTCGAAAGGTCACAGCTGTCAGAGACTCCAGCCGGTTCACCCAGCCTCTGCGCTTCAGGCTCTCCATGGAAGCGTGCACGCAGGGCTTTTCCTCTCCTGCGGTTCGCCCTGGACCAGTCCGTCCACGTGGGCGGCTGCTGGAGTAGCCCACACCCCAAAGCTTCACCCTTCACGGGCTTCGGAAGAGCTGCTCTCTGAGGGGTTCACAAATAATCCAAACAAGAGTAGGGGTCGACCTATCTGTGGACAGTAGGTCCCGCACATTCCTCATGATTGCTGCGAGCCTTGAGCACAGAGTCAGCAGAAAGATGAGGCTTTTGATGGAAAGATGTCCCAGGGCCCGTCCTACTCTGTCCCATAGCCCCACTATGTGTTGCAAGAGTGTGTGTCTAACAGGGAAGATCACTGTCTTTCTTCTATTTTGTAGGCACGGAGAAGGAAATGCTCCCTAATTCTATGGGATGCTGTGGCTTTTATTTTGATTTTTACTCAGTTGATTTGTTGTTAACCTTGAGTCAAAAGCACCCAAATTTAATCCTATACTCACTCTGTTGGGTCCGGAGAGGGTCGGTGAACCCACCGTAGGTGTGTGAAGGGAAATACGACTACTTGAGATGCAAAAGCGGCAAAAGGAGTTTATTAACTAAGTTGAGTTAGGGCTCGTTACACTTTGCGGGACAAGCACAACTCAGTGACTTGTGAACTAGAGAGCAAGTTTATTAAAGCGAAAGATAGAGAAAAACAAAGTAGGAAAAAGAAGAAAGACCTGCACAGGTTGAGAGACCAAGTCCTATGCAGGGCCCATCCTCAGAGAGAGGCGGGAGGAGGCAGCCTGACAGTTTACAGGCTGGGGTTTTTATTGGGCTGAATAAACAAAACTTATCTCAGTAGCTATGCAAGCAAGCAGCAGTTACAGAAGCAGAATTCTGCACACCAAGGTGATCCCAGGAACACAGCGTAGGGGGCCTTTTGATACTTTACAGATTAGCGTTGAGGCACTCGGGGACGGGCACTGACTGGAGCTCAGAAACATCCCAATCCTATTACAGATATGGGTTGAGGCACTCAAGGACAGGCAGTTACTGGAACTCAGAAACAACCCAGTTCTAAAATGGTTCTTGTGTGGCTAATAGCTTAGCCGTCTCCAACAACTCACTGCCATGGAGTTGAGTCAATACCTACTTACAGTGACTGTGGGTTTCTGAGACTGACACTCTTCATGGCAGCAAAAAGCCCAGTTTTTCTCCCAAGGAGCGGCTGATCATTTCGAACTGCGGACCACGTAGGGCACAGGCCACCTGATAACCACTGCTCTATCAGGGCACCTTGGGACACTGTTCAAATTGCCCTACAGAGTTCCCAAGGTTGTAAATCATGTGGAAGCAGACCGCCACACCTTCCTCCCCCCAAACTTGCTGATGGGTTGGAACT